>PVYE01006325.1:4557-17517 GCA_002995055.1 Rhizopogon rudus
AACAATTTTTAATTCTGCTCCACGACGTCTGAAACTTCAGTCACGCGCACGCTTTACTCCTCCCCGCGATCCAGGTCGACGATTTGGAGCCCCTTGTATGACCACACCAACTACTCCGAAGCCTCAATGGAAAACCTCATGATGGTGTTCTAAAAATGATTTGGGCTCCAATATATGACATACGGTAGGTATTTTAGGCGAATGATGTATGTACTATATTTTTATAGTCCTCGAAAGACGGATCGTAACTGGGCTCCTGTCTCATCGGACACAGTTCGATCTCGAATTTAGGGGGGACCCCCATCCAAATTAACCATGGGGAATCCCAGATAAGTTCACGACGCAATGCACACTACCGTTTTCGTACCGTGGTCTACTAGTTACACTAACGGCCTCGGAAGGTGTTGCCTCATTGTTCTAATGCCCGCTGTCGCATTCCTGGCAGGATCCTTACCTATCAAGGAAGTTGGGGTCTCTGATGTGACTCGCGAGTCGTATAGGTGATCCCAACAAGCTCCAACTTGGAATCAGCTTGAATCCTGTTCTACAAACTTTCTTCGAATGAATGATGTCTCACGGATAACCACGCCGACCTCAACCGTTCAATGGATTCCGACTTCGTTGACGTTATCACGTAGTCCCCCATACGAGTCTCTAATTCGTATACCAAGCAGGCAAATGCCCACGCTCGAACGCATTAGTAGTGCACTCAAAATATTGCGGGATGGTCTACTATCAATACTAGACTTACTCGTCACAATCCTGAACCCCTTCTAATGTTTCTTTCTTGACGTATCGTGATCGCATGTCTGAGACGTTTAAGGGGTGAAATTGTCATGCTGATGGTGTCGGGACAAAGGATGATGGGAAGCATACTAGGTGCTGTACCGGCTGTAATTACGCTTGTCGTGATCATTTAGTGTCGCGAGAGCCTCCAGCTGGAATTGTCATGGAAAGATCCTTGTCGCTGAGTGTTCGGATGTAAGTAGTCGGTGTGAAGTTGTTCTTTTATCAACTCACGAGCAAGGGGGTCTGGTCCATTCAACGGTGCCTGCCACACAGCTTGAATGATGGCATTGGCATCCATTGAAGTTGTAGAGCGGATACAACAAGGTCGGATTGTGCAGAAACACGACTCGTCCGCGTCATATTATATTCGAGGAAGCTACTAGTATTTCGTGCATTTGCATTGGCTATAGATCACGTGATAGCCCAATCGGGGGCTATCCAAACTTTAAACCCAGATTTCCCAGTCCGTCTATCGACGGGCTTGCCTCGTAGACGGTCACGAGTCTACCATGTCACCTGGAAAGCCAGCAAAATCAATTAGAATCAAGGTTCCACGCCATGGTGCTCAAAGAATAGGCGCGAAATTTTCCGCTCATGTTGAAGCGCTGGCTAGGAAAGAGAAATTGCGCGTGGTCACTCACCAGCCCAACTACGACTCAAATAATACTTTAGCTCAAGCTATCGTGAGTGCCATGTTGTCTACACCAAGACTCTAACATTAGGGGTTTACCTTCAGGAGTCTGCATCGGAGTGGAACTCGTTGCTCATTACAGCTCGTGCTGATCGTGGACCACAGTGGGACGTTGGGACTCAACAGTGCGTTGTCTAGCCATTTCATATTCATCAGGGAATCGGAAGCTGTTCAGGTTCCTCGTAGACCACGGGTCTGACCTCTACTACGACCCATCTCCACTGATGGAATATCAGAAACAACAACGCGAGGAAGAAAATGCCGCTCGAACCTCAATGCAGCCTCCCGACTTTCGTGCACATGATCCTTCTCGTATTACTCGAAATCACTCGACCTCTTCAAACCAGAACTATGCATACGCATCACCGAGCATGTCTCAAGTGACTCCACGTCACCCTAATTTTGGGGGGTACTCGAACGTCCCATTCAACGGCATTGCCCCCAGTCACTTCTACGGTACTGGAGTAGATGGGGCTTCTCCTGCAAGGATGGGTATGAGAGACAGCATGGGTGCCAGCATGTCTCCAGATGTGAGGAGGAGGTCGGCAAGAGGGATACCAGAGGATGGATTCATTCAGTTACATGGACCATAGCTGCACAAGACCTTTAAGCTCGTTCCTACGTATGTTATCAAATACTCAAATACCCATGTATATCATTCTGAAGTCATCGGTTCACAGCTCTACATTTCAGCAGATTTTGTCAATTGGCATAGCTTGGTTACCAATGCGTCGGGGTCATTGTATTACCCACAATTTCACTTGCTTTTTGAGCAGTAGATATCAGGAACAGCTCATTGTACGGATACGAATATCAATGCAACCACTCTTCTTAACCTCAATCCAGACTCAAGACTGGGATATGCGGTCGCAACATGAACTCAATTTTTGCAGACTACGCGACAATGCATCCCCGATGATAGGTTCGTCAGTGAGTTGCCAAGGAGTGCATTGATAATCTCTCCTAGCTCTTTTCCCCGGTCCGGAAGTTCAAGAGTGTTGGAATAGTCTTGTCGATGATGGTGAAGAGGATATAATTGGTTCAGTACTCAGTTTCAGTCACTAGTTGAGATGCCGGAGAAAAAGACTCGGAAGAGGGTATTTTATGTCTTCACTCAAACGTTACTTCGTTCTTTCTGGATGTACCTTCGTCTAGACGTCTTTAATATTATGAGCAACTTTTTTCACGCTTATACTATGTTGATAGTTTCGTTGAGGCTCGGATTCGAAACCAATTGAAAGTTCTGAGAGACGCGTGCAACTTTGTTTGGGAACTTGAAGTCACGCGCTCGTTTCAAAATGTCCCCTAGGTAAGGCAGACCTTAGATAGTCGTTTCTTCTATACTAGGACTTCCAACCATCTTCCCGTCATCACATAGACCATTCCTCTGTTTAATCATACCCACCAGACACTTGCGAGTTTTGGTCAGTGACATGTTCTGAACGCGTCATTTTGCTTAATGTATGCATCAGCATTCAGCAAGTCGATGCCGCAGCCCAGTTCGAAGAAAGCGCCAACTCCGGTGCGAACCGCGCCTCCCTTTGCTCCGCATGACGCGATGGTGGCCTCGCAGCAAGGTCACATAGAGGACTTAGTGCAGAAGAGTCGAACCCTGGAACACACCATCAAGAAGTTGCGCGAAGAACTTAGTCTTGAACAAACTAGCGCCAAGGACGCCGTCAACGTCGTAAAACAACAATGGCGAGCGGAGCAAAAAGAGTGGCACGCTGGTTGCGATGCTTTACAGGCGTGCCACAGGATTGCTCATCTCAGGACAGCATGTACTTTGGACGACGAACGAATCGCAGTGCTCAAAGAGCGGGAGATTGCACGGCGCGAGAAGCTTGCGCGTATGCAAAGGGATTATAGAATCACGATGTTCCAGGCTAGGGAGGCAGAACTAGAGAGTCAAATAGAGGACCTACAGGCAGAGCTGGATCATCAAGCGACTGAAACAGAACATTCACTTAAATCTCAGGATGAGCAGTATCAGAAGACTATCCTCAACTTGCAAGCCAAGCACGCGACGCTTTCATCCGAGCTGAAGCAGAAGTCGGACGAAGTTGTAGCAGCTCATCAGCAACGCGAAGATGTCGAGGTCTGGTCCCTCAATATCACTTTTTCTAGTCCGTGATTGATGGTCTAACGTAGTACTAGGATGAAATGCGCCGACTCCGGGAAGCAAGAGCGGACGCTGACGCGACTACGGTTACCAACACCTCCAAACTATCTCGGATAACTGTGCAACGTGATGGTCTTCAAGTGAGGGTGACCCAACTCGAGCGGGAGGTCGAAGAACACAAGGACAACAGTGCTAAATTGCAACGTCAACTTGACAATTGGCAGAACTTGAAGAAAGGTGATCATGCAGAACTGGAGGTATTGCGGAAGAAGAAAGACGAGCTGGAAGTTGAGTCAAGGGAAGCAAAAGCAGAAGTTGAACGACTCGAGAAAGTAGTCGAGAAAGAGAGAGGTCGTGTCACTAAACTCAAGGATGTCCTCCGTGAGTGGAAGGTCAGGTTTTTCTCCGACACTCACACTATATATTCACAAATACATTGTAGACGGAAGCCGAAGAGCAGCAAACTTGTCGAAAAGAAGCTGAGGACGAGGCTACAGATGCGATGAAGGCAGCGGAGAAGCTTGAACAAGAAATATCGGAATTGAAGGCTCAGCTAGCTGCCGCGCCCAAACCATCCGCTCCTCCAAAGGTAGGGCTAACTTTCATTCGCCTGTGCCCTGCCTCAACACGTGATACGCTCAGAGCAAACAACTACCTCCTCGTACCTCTTTGGTATCAGAGGACGAGGTTGAAGATACCCGGCTTCCAGCGCCGTCTGCCGATCGGACTCGCCCGAAGGCCAGACCAGTCAAGCGCACGGAGGCAGCTGATAGTGACGTTGAGCTAATTGAACCTTCTGCCAAAGTACGGGGGAAACGGAAGGTTTCTCAGGAGGACAGTCCCGACGAAGAAAGACCTGCAGCAGAGAAACCAAAGCGTCCACGAGCAAAGAAAGCCATCGCCAACGCACCAAAGAAGGCAAAAGCACCAAAGAAAGGCACTCCTGAAACCGAAGCCAAGAATCAGAAGATAACCGCCGAGTCTTCACAAGCAAAGACATCTAAATCTGCAGCGAAGGGGGACAGTGTCGCAGAAGACGAGCAAGATCCAGCGCCCAAGAAGAAGAAGCGAAAGCTCAACGTAGGTATCTTCCCCTCCACGCAACAACCTCCGCAGTTTCAGTGGGATCAGGTGCGTTATACTAAAGTTTTGCTAGCCGAAAGGGCTGAAACTCCAGGGTTTGCTCTGCAGGGTGGGCTCGGTCTAGGTATCCCTACCGAGCTTTCTCCGGTAAAGGATGCACAAGCAGTTCCTCGACGATTGCACCCATCAAGTTCAGGGACTAGTTTTAGCAAAACTAAAATCTAGAAGCCATATGATATGCCAAGTTCTTTACTGATCTTAGTAGAGATGTCTTATGTTGGGCTTGGGCTTGAAGGCATGGTACAACGCCGCTGTTATCAACCTAGCTACATTTACATTTACCATAATCAACCCGGCAACTCTGATGATCCTGTGCATCTTGTTCTATCGACCGCAATGCATCAGAAATTTTAGAATATATCAGCGCTAGTTATAAGGCCTGGGGACTCATGGATTGATTGGTGTCTTCGACCAGCTGGCAGATAAACAAGGATGATCGGGCAGATACGGTTGAATTGTAGATGGCAAGTACAAGGTAAAACAAGAAAATAAGTATGTCGCCACATCATGAAACTCCTCTCGACGTGAATGTTCGTGATTGGAGCGATTATAGAGGCATGCTATATAGACCATCCTGTCGTAGATTATACACGGCACCCTCATCCCATAGGGAGCGAAACGCTTCCTAGAATGAGTTGTGAGAGAGGTGGTCAGGTAAACGTAAAGAGCAAGTTTGTGTGGCGTTGGAAGAAATTTATGGGCTTCGGAAAATGCCGAAGCCAAATTTGGCTTGGCGACAAGTAAGGTAAGTATTATATTTTTGAAGTAATAAGTCGCTTCCCGAGCTTCATTCCACGGTGACTGGCTAATGAACTTCATCTACTTCTTCATGAGCCAGTTCAGGTACTGGTTGGATTGTCTGCTACTTAGATGGGTGCCTCCTTCACTCCCAGCAATGCAACTTGGGCCTGAAGGGAGCTCTCAGAATCCAACGATGGTGAGCTGTCAATGGGAATTTGGATGCTGAAACCTCCATTTGGATCCTTTCAAGATACAGTTTTTCACTTGGGATGCCCACCACCCGGATATGAGCTGGTGGGAACATTTTGAGAAACAAGTGCTGCACTTGGTGGCACTGGGTTTCACTCAGGTCTGGCTTCCTCCGCCGCACAAAGCAATGGTACCGGTGAGAGTCGATGGCTCCTAATATGTCCAAAACTAAAATGACTATAGAAAGGTTGTGGATATGATGCTTATGATTTGGTGCGCTGTCTCGCAACACGTGTTTTGACTCTTCCATACAAACGTTGATGTAGTGGGATCTTGGCGAATTCGACCAGAAAGGCTCCGTTGCGACAAGATGGGGAACCAAGGAAGAACTTCTGAGAGCTTGTGATGCTGCAAAACAAAGCAACCTCAACGTCATCATCGACGCAGTTCTTAATGTAAGGGGATAAAATACACTTCATGGGCTGCGCACACACTCACTCGAGCACTACGGGTAAGCACAAACTCGGTGCAGACAGGACAGAAACATTTCGTGCCGTTCGCGTCGATCCATTGAACCGGTTGAAGGATATTGAGAGCGAGAGACACGTCAAGGTTTGTTTCTCCTTTCCTGGTATGGAGATCTCATCAACGTGACCCGCAGGGTTGGACTGCCTTTGATTTTCCTGGGCGACTCGGGAAGGTAAATTATACCCTATATTTTGATTGGCTGGAGGTAAACGTGCAAGCCAGTATAGTAGCATGCGATGGAATTTCAATCATTTTACTGGTCAGTCTACGCCAGTATCCCCTTCGCTTTTATGACTGAAATCGCTCAAGGGTTAGACTGGGATGAGCTTACGCGAACCAACGGTATATTTCGCATTTCATCAGAAAGACATAAAGGTTGGTCAAAATGGGTAGACACTGAGAATGGGAACTATGATTATCTCCTTGGAATCGATGTTTGTCGGTCCTGTTCATCGGAGCGCTCATATCTAATTATCCACCTGGGGATTATAGATTGACCATCGTCATCCTGAAGTACGAAACGATCTATTTGCATGGGGCTCGTGGGTTCTTGAAGTACGTCTTCTCCGTGTCATTTCTCACACCGCCGGCCAATGTTGCTTTAGACCACAGGCGCCTGTGGATTTAGACTGGATGCTATTAAACACATGGATCGCAGATTCCTTCTCGAATTTGTAAGGGCTGTTTTATTTTCATTTAATTCATATAGTAAAACCTACTGTCGAAGATTCAAAGATGTCGAAACCAAACGGGCAGGAAGCAAACGTTTGCAGTGTCAGAGTACTGGTCTGCGAAGTAGGTCCGTCCTGGAATCCACGATTTACAGGCTTATTAGTGAGAACAGTTTGCAACTTTTAATCCCATATGTTCGGGCGTTCCAGGGCCAGGTGTGCCCCACCATGATACTACTGATTTAAGGCTTAATGGCAGCAGACTTCCTTTTTCGACGTTCCACTACACGAGAACTTTCATAGAGCCAGCAAAGCAGGTGTTTCATACGACTTGAGAACGATCCTAGATAGTTCTCTGGTGAAGTTGAGGCCAGGAGATGCCGTCACATTTGTCGATAACCACGAGTGAGTACTGAGGCTGGGTATTTTTACTATCCTATGAGTGACTGTTTCGTCCATAGCACGGTAAACCGATGTTATCGTAATTATCCATCATCAGGCTAATGATAGTTTCAGCAAGTTGGTCAGTCTCTGGAGAGCTGGGTAAGCTACATCACATTTCTAGGGAAGCTTCGGAGTAACCTCGGTTAGGTGGACACCAACTTCAAATCTCAAGCATATGCTCTCATCCTATTACGATCTCACGGATATCCGTATGTGTCATCTTGCCAAGACGTCAGCCTGATATGAGCTTCATCCAGATGCGTTTTCTACGGGGACCTGTATCCAAATGACGAGTGCTATGACGAAGACACTTCTCGAACTCTGAAACAGTTATTGCTCGCGCGTAAAAGTTTCGCGTATGGTCCAATGGTAGATTATTTTGAGCACAGAAACTGCATTGGATTTGTGCGAATGGGCGATTCCGATCATGCTGGGTGTGCAGTGGTGCTCAGTAATGATCCGATGTGAGGCTCTTCGTGTGTTTTGCACCGGCATTTGTTTATCATTTCTTCAAGGCTGGACCTGACTACATGCAAAATTCGAATGAACGTCGGTTCGGTGAGTATCGATCATGAATCATAGCTGCGTCATCTGCTAATGTCCTGCGTTCTATAGCATCCTGGAACAACGTTCCGCAGCTTCTTTGATGGCTCCCGGACGATTGCAATCGATCATGACGGTTGGGGGGCGTTTCCTTCCTCAGTAGATGGTGTTGAGGTCTGGATCGAAAATAGGGAAATAACGTAGCTAACAATCTGAAAACGTGCAGCTGTATACATTTGTTATCAGCGAATGGTTCATAAACTACAATGATTGTGACTGCTGTTCTGACTCTCATTTGGAAAATCCAATGGCAGACTCCTCCGATGGCGATGCGAAAATCGATCGCGAACTTGACATATAGCTTCGGACGTCACTGCCTCCCTGAAGTTCCAAATAGTCCTCCAGGACATATTTCTCTGGATAGGATGCTCTAGGGTGCGATGATATTCTGGCCAAAGCTATGGGAACTTCATTATTCCGTTTCTTGATATCTCGAGGAATATTCCGGCCATCAAACAATGCGGCAGTTTCTTCAAGAGTGCGGCCTGAAATAACAAGTTCACTATCACTCGAGAATGCAAAAGCGACGATACTCACCTGTCGTCTCAACAATGAACACAAACACGAATAACAGCTCCAGGACGAGCCATCCACAATAAAAAAGGTACTGTTCGAGATATTCGTCAATTAATAACACGAACACATCGGATAACTCACGTATTTCCAATGTATGGTAGTGAGTGCCCACGGATTGACGAATGCGTTGAAAGCGTTGGTTACACAGAGAGTAAAGTTCTGTAAAGGACATTATGCAGTGTTCAGAGATCACGAAAGGACCAACCATAATTGCAATCCCCTTGGCACGAATATTGTAGGGCAGTATCTCTACCGTGTATGAGACAAGCAATGTCGTGTATGCGAAGGAATAGAAGAAGAAGTATATAAAAATAAGCGGCACGGTAGCTGGAAAGCTTGTTATTAAGTGCACTAGTGTATATAACGAGGTTTCGGACTTGCCTGTCGCAGCTGCAGTATTCCCGGTCACATCGAACACAGCCGTTGTAACTGTCCACATAGAGAAGACTGTCCAGACGGTCAACTAAGCCAAACCATCGAATCAACTTCATATGATATTACTGACTGATCAGCATGCCAGTATTTGATATCAGGAAGAGCTTCCTTCTACCCAACTTGTCAACGAGCATCGTGCCCAACAGAGCACTAGCTAGATTCAAAACCTGTACACATGAAATGAGCATTGACTCCGACTTTCTGAGGAACCATGGATAAACCTGCAGACCGCCGTTAATCGCCACTTTCGTCTCAGTCGTGGTTATGCCGCTGTTGAAAGAAATTATTATCCAGTGTACCACTGTTGCATCCCTGAATACGTACACCCCCTCTAGGACAATGTTGATGTAATACGAGACCAGACCATTGCCACTGAAAAGAACATGGATTAATGCCCGCGATCAGACTAGGGTGAAACCAATCAGACCTCCACTGCGAAAATAATGTGATCGATGTAACAGTAAAAATCCGTCGTCTGTTGCCCGGAGTCGAGACGCATGTGAGGTACGATGAACCGGAAGCGAGCTCTCGTTCAAGGTTCAAAGCATGTCGGATTTGAGCCATCTCAAACATTACGAGAGGGTCATGTTCATCTCCCCCATTCGCATGGTACTGAGCGAGGACATGCGCAGCTTGTGATTCCTACGATAAGCAGAGCAAAATGATCAAGCGAATGCACGGAAAAATTCCTCGTGAATGCTTACCAGGCCTTTAGCCACTAGAAATCGGGGGCTCTCCGGAATGAACCTAAACACGATGAAAGGTGCTAAGTCGCTTTGACAGGTCGCGTGCAAATAGTCCCAACCATATTAGCACCATTTGAATGATAGGAATGACAGCTTGAACGAATATAGGGATTCTCCATGACCATGTCAACATTCCTGGATCACGATAAGTGGCCATACAGATCCATGCCGCTACGGCTGTTAGAAACCAAATCTTTAGCACTTATATGTCACATACAGATAATACTGCCAGAATACCACAGCGAATTGTACAGAGAGGTCATTTTCCCGCGCTTAACCGAGATTAGAGGTAACGAATGAGCTATAAGGTGATTTGACACACATGCGTTGGATAGCTAAGTTCAATGATGAGCAAGGGAGCTGAATTCACGGAGAAAGCTAAGCCCACGCCAACTGAGGAATGGAGTTAAACCAATGAATAATTTTTTGAATGTTCATCTTACTGATTACACGAGCGCCAATGAACATTTGCACGGTGGTGGATAAGGATTGCATGAGGACACCAACTAGCGCGATGAACGCCCCGATGAACATAGTTGCCCGTCGTCCTAGCTTATCGGACATATAAGGAGATAATGGAGTCCCCTACAGAGCTAACGTGAGCCAGGATTAATTGATTAGAACTCCCTGCGACAACTTACGGCGAGAGAGCCAATGCTTTGAGCGGAATTCATGAGGCCTAGTAATCGTGAATAGAACGTCACAACAAAGCCAGCGGGGTACCTAAAGTTTTGTCCTGCGGATGATGGAAATATTCTTGCCATCCGGGCAACATCTGCAGACCTAAGGTAATGTGAGTAATGTGAGTCAACCATCTACAATAGTGAATGCTTGTGACCGACCGTTTAACATGGATGAATCAAGACCCATCAGCGTTGATGATAGTAGTGGTAATATCAAACAGATATTTAGAATCAGTATACCTGCACGCCGACACTGTCAAGCGTATTATTTGTATTTGCTAAGCGATCTCATACCACGATTCTTCCACCATGACTGTCGATATATCAGGTCTGCAATCGCACATTCCGGGATTGTCATCGAGACGTTGAGTTGATGGGCAATGGGGGAACAAGAAAGTGATTGATTCGCAGAGCATTTATATAACAAGTCTTGTACTCGGACACGCCGGGTCACTCACTTTCGAAGATCAACCGCCGTGATCGGACCAGACGCAAGGGATCTTTAGAGGTTATGTGCTTTAGTACATGTTTGGCAGAGTTGATAACTTGAGACGTGGCGGACGAAGACTGCGTCCGAGGAGGCGGCAGCTCAATCCGCAGGGGTTTGAGATCAATATGTCATGACAACTCGTTTCGTCCGAGTGGTATTCAAGACTATACAGGCGTTAGGGTTTATCAAGTGCAGTGATACTTTTACCTAGGCGTCCCCATTCCCGACTCCCTGTCATGGCTCTATTCTTGCTGTAAATGTCGTCCTAATTCTCGCTAGTAATAATAATCAAATTTACTGTACTCACGATCTAAGTCCATGTTATGAGCGGCCCGATGGAGGTTGATTTTTGGCTAATAAGTAACTTGGCAATAGGTAGCAACACTCACGGTTTGCCAGTGGACCCACCAATTGTACTTGCCGCTCGGCATGTCGGCAATTATGTCGATTTCGCAGCTAAGTCGAGTTCTGCGACAGAGGGTATTTGATCAGCAACATCGGAGTCTGATCTAACCTTCTCTGTGAGTGCAATACCGTCACGTTCGACGCGTCTGTTCATGTCACCATTACTTGTATCACAAGTCGATCATCGACGCAGATTAAACAAGTATTATGACGCTGTTCGTAAGTGAGATGTAGTTTCGCCTCTATTAAAAATCCTAATTGCTCACACGTCGATATATCATACCTGCAGATCTGCAGATGGCTCGCGGGAGCATTCATTCTTCGGGAGTGAGAATAGAGTGTGCCTCTATGGTTATACATATACCCGACTTGTGACATGGTTGCAGTGTGATTTGGTACGGGGACTGGTTCATCCATGAAGATTGTACTGGCGGGGGCATATACTTATTCCTGATAGTCCGAGACGTCAGGCGACTACACTGCAACACAGTAGTAGACCAGTGGCTGAAAGTTTCGTTCATAGGTTGAATTTTAGTCAAATATAACTTATTTGAGTATGATCAGCTCGAACACGACGGTGACTAGTCTCGAGACCCTGCAGTCGTACCGCTGCTTTACGGCCCCTCCAGCCCATAACATATTAACCTCAACTTCCTCGTGACCTCTTACAAACCTCTACCTGGATAGGATCAATCAATGCACATCATGACAAACTAGGTGGCCCTGGCACCACAAATTCTGATTCTCACAAACCTTGGTTATTTTCAATCATTTATCTGTAATATTCAAGTTCAACTACTAGATTGGACTTTGAAATTTGGTGAGCACCCGTGATTGACCGCAAGCTGCCAAATCATGATGGCACGTGTAGAATTCATTAAAATTCAAATCTTTTACCCCAGCTCACCCCAAGCTGATCGAGCAAGCCGCTTCGGCAACACGATAACAACTCGATTCTCACAGTATCGTGACTTTCTTCTACGGTAGTGTCAGGATTCGAACTCTCATTTACATAGGTGCTGGAATCCATCGCGATCAATGACGTTCGTCGACGTAGTCTGATTCCTTGGTCTCCCTACCAAACCGATGAAAGCCAGGTTCTTTCACATGAAGATTCCATATCCTGCAACTTAGTCTGGAACCAGACGTTCTGGGGACCGGAAGAATTCGAACGTGGTCCCGAAGCGTCCGGTTCGAGACTACCTGCAGGCTGCAACTATCAGTTATCTATGATATTTAGGCTCAGCCTCCTTTGCCCGTCGGGTTCCTAGCACGCCATTTGGAAAAAATGAACTACCAAAATTGCATTCGGGAATTCGGAAGGCTGAAATTCAAATGCCAAGCCTTTCGAGTGAGGGTGCGTATTTGCCCGGTGCTGTGGGCGCTGATCATGACTGTGCCAGCCCAAGATAAGTAGGTTGGATGGCAAGTTGGGGTGTCGGATCCACATGACGCTAAATCCTCGGATCTCATACGACTGGTGGGTGGACAGACATGCCATTCACCAAGCTCTGGGCGCGCCCGAGGCTCCATCGGCATGAAGAATATGCCGAGCGGTTTCTGTCAATAGCTAGCCAATGTGATGTCGAAATATTCGTTTCTTTGAAGTCCTTCGCACTTTACAATTTTACTGATTGACTGCGATAAGATAAAGATTACATAACACATACTTATACTTCGTAGTTTTGATTCGAGAACCTTTGC
>PVYE01006334.1:0-17077 GCA_002995055.1 Rhizopogon rudus
ATAAATGAAATCAAGCAGGGCGTAAATTTTCGCTGCTTTTCTATGGCACCTGCAGACCCCCCGAGGCGTAATCCTCGTCATAACCATAAGCTATACATTCGCATCACCAAACCGAAGGCCAAAGATTTACCAAAGACTTCTGCATTGCCGAAGATGAACGAAGCCACTTGACACTCAGTGATTGGCTAACTGTAGTCAGGTATCATGACGACAACCAGCCCATATCACAGGAAGATGTTGTCAAGCATTTCGAGAAACTTACTGGGGTGCTTTGATATTTACTCAATCTTCACTGTCTCATCACATCTCTCCACAAGGACGTGACAAAGATCAGGCGCATTTGTCGTCGAATCCAACAGTGACGAAGCTGGTGGGTCAGATGAGAAAATAGGACTGGAGGCCTTGGTTGTTTACGACCGCATGCAAAAGCTCTGCATTGATTACGCTGACGCCGATGGTGTATCACTGCTGGAGGTACAGAAGCAGCTGCGAAGGATGCAGGCACATATCCGCCGTCTTGCTGATAGATCTCGTGTGCAGGCCACTCTTGATCAGTTCTGGGGTTAGTTCTCTTTAATGTCCTAGATTGTAATGGTTGCTTTAGAATCGACGAGCTATCGGAAAATTGTGACAGAATTGGCAGGTGGGAAATTAGTCACACAGTGTGATTGTAGGTCACAAATATAGACGTGCATACAACCTCACAATGCATAAGCTGATTGGGGGACCAACGTTATGCATTGTGAGAATTTCAACTGTATAGACATGTGTCTCGATGTATTTGGATTTCTGAGGCAGGGCGGCAGATTACAGTGATTTGAATAAGCAGATAGTTTTGTGATTGAATGATAAGCTCAACTTATGAATATTTCTTTCCCAACTTATCAGCAGTTGGGCCTCGCAACCCCGAGGATCATGCATTAGGATAGTATGTGGTGATTTCGAATGGCAAAAGTCGTTTGTGCAATGTGACTATACGGGTTGCAGGCCCGAACTTCAGCTCGTCCCGCGGTATTGGAATCTCGCGGGGAATACAGCTGCGAACCGGCATCAGCCACTATGATTGGAAATTTGACGGTCCTCGTGTGGGTCGCATTATCTTGGATTGTCACGGTCATGAAGCCATCTAGGTCTTCCAAATCATGCTCATTGCTCTCCAAGTAGCTCCAAGTTCAATTTGAACGATAATAAATGCCTCCGACAAGCAAACACAAGGTGAGTCCCGGATTGCACCCAAACCCGCGCCAACAATTTGCTATTCGGAGATCTGCATGCTTCATCGCCAATGAAAGTACTCTGTGATCGTCTCGAAGGCATTTATTCGCGTGCATGGCACATACGAGCTTGAGGTTAGTGGTGGTGTGGAATAAACGAGGAGGAGCATATGAGCTTTCGAAATTCGAATATGCTTCGGATACTGCTGACGCAACTCAATCAACGTTAAGCAGGTGGAAAGAGAAGACGTCGCTGGGAAATATACAGGCATACGCTTTGAATCCCGTCGGTGGCCAATGGCATCGTGAAGGTGCAGTCATTCTGCAAAAATCCCTCGCGTGCAAGGTATCGCTGGGCATGGATTGACATGTGTCGCATTGACCAGACTGACTATATCGTAGTCCAACAATCGTGTTCCTCCATTCAAATCTCAGGTTGGTATACTCAACGTGCACTAGCCAGGTTGGAACACTAGAGGGTGAACGATCCAGAAATTCCTCGCTCCCAACATCGTTCTCTTTTATCAGAAAGACTTGACTCTGTACCGTCTCAGCGATCGCTCTCCAACCACACGGACTCCGTCAGCATCGTGATCATGCAGGAGTTGGCATAGATCGCCTTCCGTCCAAACATGAGAGATGCCAGGGAAAATCTGGCGTTCCCGGAAGGCATCGCAACAGTACCTGTGATATGCCCTGCCAGTCACTGTGTACTAAGAAAGAACGACTGTCTTCCTTCTATTTGGGTCTGCCTAGGGGAGACTAAGTGGATACACGCGTACTTCGTCCTATTCGAAGTTTCGAACCACGTTCTGACTCAGTGGCCAAATAGTCAAAAATACTCACCCAGAGTCTGCACCATCTCGCCCCATATGCCTTCGGCACGCAACAGAATTATTTTGACTGTTGCATCTAATTTACAAGTGCCCTAGTCACTGGTAAGCCCGCTGAACATATATCAGGATTGACTAAGTTAGGAACGGCGGGGGAAGATTCAATGGCCTAAGCCAGCTGTCCATTGAAATTCTACTAGCTGAACCGCCAGATTTACTACTACTGCATAACGTTGTTGAAGGTCACTAGCGCGCTGCGTGAAGAGTGACTTGTATCTCTGTGAGAAATCCAAGCCCCGAACGTGGAGTCACAATGTGTGTCGAGCTCGACAAGTAAAGAGGAATACTAGTAGTATCTCAAAGTTGGTATACCGAAAAGCTAAAGGAGCGAAAAACGCACAAGAAGATGACGATCGACTAGTGCGACTTCATTTACTTTGAAAATGGCTCCATCTCTACGACGACTTCAATGGGATGGGCATGTCCCGCCTGAAACCTCCATTAGCCAAAATATGCACTATCAGCTGTCTTGGAACAAACCTTGACATAATCGTAAGCGGGGTGCCCTGGAGCGCTCTCACCATCAGAGACCTGGAGTTCGCCCCCTTTGGAAGTTTGGGACGATCCGTCGTGTGAAACGTCGGCTTGTAGCTCTGGGCGATAGACACGTTGGGATCGGCGCCGCAAAATGGGCGTTCCTCCATCCGGCCCTAGGTAATAACGCACGTTCAGTAGAGCGAGATAGGAGTTCACATATACTAAGCGCATTAAGTAAGTTCCTGGATCTGGTAGAAGTAACAGAGCATACATTTTGACAGTAGGAGCTCTATTCCAAGAAATATGAAGGTGTCTGGCATTAGTGCTTTCTGCAAGAGACGATCAGTCACATCATAAATACCATCGGAGATACATGCCGTAATGATGCAAGCTACCGAACATATGCTTTAAACGGGAATGATTCAGTGGCAGGCTAGTGACAGAGAAACTGAAGATTACCTCGTCAAGCATCCTGTGGTGATAATGTCTCTCATGAGTGTCCGAAGCGTCATATCCGTTCTAAGATACAATCAGTCAGAACAAAACAACAGGGAAACCCTTACTTAGTGAACCCTGTTTTGGCAGTGTTAAGGAGGTAACACAATGAAGAGGCAATGAGGCAATCGATCACAGTCGCTGTGGCTAAAGTCAGGTAAATCAACCACTGAATTCCGGACAGGTCCGAAAAAAATTGGCGCTTCAATCTAGATTAATGTGTTTGATGAGCCATGTAACAACAGATGCAGCGAAGTCTTTGACTTACGTCTCCCAGGCGAGTACTAGTGAGAGAGAAATAGTACTCAGCAACGAACCAATGCAAGTTCACATTTTACCTCACAAATGCCAACAGCTGCGGGATACAGATAACTTAGCGCCAATCAAAATCTCTATGCGCGATCTTAATACTTACCTAATGCGGAAACAATGATAACTGTCTTGTTGGACTCAGAGTGGCAGAAGCGAGCTATGATATGAGCACTCACCACAGACGCTAGCAAAATTCCGGTTCTCCCTTTGCTGACTACAACAATTAAGACCAGTGTTGTTGTAACCTGGGGGATGCATACTTATCCATATCCGCTGCAGGTATAGGCTGTGAGGAAGGAAGTACATCAGCAAGCAAAGTTCATTGACCGACCGCGATCCTCACAGGTGCACACTGTACACACTAAATGTCTGTAAACGCGCTAAATCAAGGATGACATGCAAGAGTTCGCTTTTTCTTACATCGATGATTATCAGTGCCTATGAATGATAGAGTTCATACCAGCGTTTGGCATAGTTGTAACATTGCGCACCTTGAAGCTCCACACCATCTTAGCAAGTGCGAGCGGGTTTCCATAGTTGGTGATCAGATAATAGTACATTGTATGGTTAACCGCATAAACATGCAAGGTATCGAAGAACCTTTGTAAATCCGCCATTAGAACCTAGTTAATACTTCCACCTGCAGACACTCACCAAAGCCAGCACACCTTCAATCATTGCGTTGGATCAATGTGAGTCTGTCCCTCGATTCTAGCGTTTCAAAGAGGACATACCGCAAGTTTGTAGAAAGTGGGCCCTGAACCCTTGTGTGTCTGGAGGTAAATAAATACTTGGACAGTGCATACGCCGAATAAACTATCAGCAAGGACCAGTCAGGACTGAAAGACCTTCGCATTGAATATTGGACTGACATTGCATCGGCAACAGTGCCGATATAAAGCGCACCAAATGTATTATTCATATCTGGTAACTCCATGTTGGCCCCGGGGTGTGCTGGAATCCTCCCGACTCTGGAGTGAGAGCTATCTGGTACCAGTCCTGAAGTTCTCATCCAGGTTTTATACTGAGAGTAGTATTTTCAATTTTCATCATGCGCGCATCGGAGGCACGAGTGTTTCTGTGCTTACGTTGACGATTCGGATGTATAGTAAAGCCTATGTATCAGTGCCTTGAGTTTTTTTGACTGCGGACTCGAAATAAGGGAGTAACAGAGGAGGATGTCTCTGTCGCATCATGGATAATGAGTCTGGAACGGCTAGTGAAGTGAATGCGGCTGCATATATAGCTCTCGTTCCTCCCTTGGAAAAGAAGGAATAGTTTTCTTCCTTCTTTCATGTTGAAAGTAAGTGGCGACTTGAAGGACTTACACGTCACGCAAGCTTATATAATCCATTCTTCGTACATTACAATTTTCCGTGGGCCGCTGGCAGCAAGTCGTTCGTGATGCATGATGGCGTTGGGGTGGGTAGTCAGGCGGGGTTGTTGTTCCTTCTAATAAGGTCCGTGACTTGGCCGTGAGATAAAAGGTCAGACGTGCCTATTGGAGACCTGCGAACCTGAGACGATAAGTACCTGATAAGTTATAGCAGAAGACCTTTGGATGAAAGGAAAACTAATAGTAGTTAGTTTACAGTCGTAGGAGTATGATAGACCGAATAGAAGGAAGAATATCAACCCTGACCGCGAACGTTATTATCCGTGACCGAGCTCCGGCCCCGCCGTGACTTGAACTCGGACACATATTAGTTGTACAATGCAAGCAGCGAAAGGAAGCATCAAGCATCCAAATTCTGTACCATGGAGACACCTCAGACTGAAGGCCTGGGAAATCATTCCTTCTATCCAAAGAGGTGAGACGTTAAAATGCATAAGTCGCGAACGAATAAAAACAATACACTATCAACACCCTATCAACCCTTTCAACACACCTACAAGTGCGTTCAAGGCAAGATCATCTCTCCCAGTAAAGTCATCCAAAAATTCCTTATCTTTCAGAGTCGCGATCCCACTCTATACGGCGTCTACAGATACACTCGAGCAGTGTTACACGGAGCTGTTCAACGGAGAGCTGAACACAAGTCGTATTGCAGAGTTGCTCGTCGACGTGGAAGTCTGATAAAGAAATAAAGGATCTTTCCCATTCGCTTTCGGTTCGGGGTGTAACTGTGTAAGACGTCTCAGGATCGAGGCGCGACTCACAACGACCTAGATACTGAAAGAACAGACGAGAATATAAGTACGAATACATAATAGATGCTAAATAATTCCTGAAAGAAGAGACGTTAGAGAAAGAAGGGGGGAACAATGAGAATGTGACTAAATAGAAAACAAGCGTGTGTAGACAACATATCCCCTGACCAAAGCAAAAGGAGTTCATGGCAAACCGCCGTCATTGGCGGGGGTAATACTACTGGAGAAGGCATGCCTGGAGTCGGTATCGAGGGATTTGTAGGCGTAGCTCCAGTGCCTGGCGACAAAGTGGCAAGATGATATGGGCCTTGTGCAGGTACCGTCGATGGTCCAGCATCATTAGGATGCTGGGCAACCGGGGAGGCATCGGGTTCAAGAGCATGGGGTCGAAGACCGCCTATCTTCGATGGGGAGGAGAGTCGATAGCCACCGCATTGGCCAGACCATCGACCATAGGTGTCCTAAGTATAAACAGATCAGACGTCACTGTCAGCAGCAGGCGGCTGCGCATCATCCGCAAAGTGCACGACCGAGGCTCTATTCACTATTCTGAGAACGAGACGCACCAATGATGTCCATCGGGTCATGGTCATTATCATCGCTCAATACAGTCCGCGGATGTTTCCAGCTTCGAGGGGTGTTGGATTCGGCCTTGTCGTCGCCCGAATCAGTAGAACGACTGGGCCGCCCATCAGAATGTGCCCTTTTCAGTCACCTCTCCAATTGCAACGGATCAGTGATGGAGATCTCAGCCTGCGGACCATGATGACGCGCACTCCGGCGAGGTGGCTCTGTGCAATTCTGAGCGTCCTTTCCGGCCCTTCCCTTCCCTTTTGTCTCCCTTCTCTTCCACGTTGGCACCCAACCTTGATCTGATGGTCAAAGCCTCGGATGTTCACTTCGGCTACAGTCAATATAGACTATGCCCTATACAGCCGATCACCGCTGGAGTCGTGATGGGCACGTGAATTGGGAGCTCCTCGAGGACTCATTTTCTTCGTTTGATGCCATCGGTAAACTGATTTGGCGATCGACAAACATCTGCAATGATACCGAAGAACGCCTCTCGCTGGGCGTTGGTGAGACTCGGTAGTGAGACGATTCTCGTGGGTCATATCGAACCATGAACGGACGTCACGGGGCAATGAACTGGGTACCTCAGCAATGGTAAGGACAATAACGAGGTCAGTAGGCGCAAGTGAATCAAGCATGGATCAGACAGTTGAACGTGCAGCCTCAGAGACACATTCAGATCGAGAGTTTCAACATCATATCCTTCCGCATGATGAGAGGCGGTGGCTCCGATATAGCCTTGTGCCATTAACATAAGGCCGATGGAGCACCAGTCGCGGTTGATACATCTGCAAGGTCTCAATGGCTATGGCACAATCAGCGACTCCTTTGAATCAGTAGCGGTTCAGTACTCACACTGCATGAGTAGTTCACGTTCAAGAGCATACCCCGCACTATCATATTCACTTCTTCTACGGCGGCGCGCTTCTTGCTAACAGGAAAGACCTTGCCGATAGCATCTTTCACCTTCCCTAAGGTGTCCAAAAGTAAAGAGGCAAGCTGCGTTGAGAGCTGTGAAGGGGATGATGATGTCGAGCGTGCAAAGATGGGACGAGGTCTAAAAATCCAGCATCGGTCATTACAGTACCCGTTTTGTATGATCAAAAGACGTACTTTGGTCTCAGGCTCGAGGAAAATATGATCAGTGAACTGGTATATCTGGGGATTGCATTTAACCCAGCCTCCGTGCATAAGGCCTGCAGCCTACATGAGCATAGCCACTAGCGCTTGTAGCAATGAACCACGCATCGGAGATCAGCACCACTACAGCTCTTGGTGAACTTTGCCACTTGATATTCTTGGCACCTTCACCATCCTTCCAGCCCTCCAGTCCTTGGTCATGATCGTAAATATCCCAGGCTGTCGAGTTTTCTCAGCGCAGGGTCTTTGGCATTTGGCACCGATCCGGATAGGATAATGGAAGGAACATCATGTCGTTCAACGGATGGAGAGGCCAGAAAAGTATGACACATCAATATGAAGGGACTCGTATGATCATCCAGGCCGCCAGCAGCGATAGTCACATGCCATCACCGATTTTACCCAAGTTCGAAGCCTTGGGTGCCAGCGGCGGCTGCAAGATCACCTGACAGTAGTAAACCAGCACCACTCGCGGAAACAGCGCTTAACAGCACCTCCGAAAGGCTTATCGTTTGATGACGCATGCTCCGTAGTTGGCGTCCTCCATTTTCCCCCTCCCTTCGACTGGCCGACCTTCCTCCAAAAGACTAGTTGCTCCACCCGAAAACCGATATATACGTTCTTTGTAGTCAAGTTAGAGATTCACGCTGGAAGAGAAAAAAGAGGGGAAAGTAAGGGTGGATGAGGTCTTTCTGTTGACAGGGTGTGATGCTCACTGCTCAGATTTCGTCAACGTCGTCAAAAGCTCAAACTGTCGGCAATTACTTTAGTTGCCCGCCACACTCTTTGATGACCAAAACAACCCAAAAAAGGAGTACGTATTCGTTTCCAAATGCACCTGTCAAGGCAGCCTTACGGCAGGAAGCTACCTATTCCTTGATTATTTAAAGCGACCCGTCTAGAGAAGAACTCTTTCGCGTTCTCCCATATCTCTGTCACGTATTCACGACCCTTCCACGACTTGTACGACTTGTACTTTCTTTAACTTAATGAACAACCCAGACCCACTATCCGACTCCCCACAACCAGCACACTCCTCGTTATCTGAACCAGCAACCAGCGAACACGCGCAACTATCAGATACCCAACCACACGCTCTCCGATCTCATGGTTCGATTTTCATCTTTCAATAACTGCTCCAAATTTCTCTAATTTCTTCAAAACCCCAGCCGCTAGATCTAGCAGTGACTCGGAGCTCACTAGCTCAGACAAGTTATCCGCGCTTCCAGAGGCCTCCCCTCTGACTCGCGCCCGTGTTATAAGCAGGATGGAACTTCAGGGCATCCAAAGTTCCCAATCTGCACCATCCTTGGAGGGTCTGATAGGTCATCCTGCCAACACGTCCACCACCGACCATGACATGCCCAGGGCAACCGCCTCAGAGGCGTCCATCGGCAGGGGCAGTCCATTCCAACGCGTATCTTTTGAGAGCGGCCCTTCTCGTGTCCCATCCCCTCCCAGTCATAGTTCCCGCACAACGAATAACATAATCCACCCCTTGCTTCGTGATAGTGGAACTCCGCCCTCAAGAGCACAACTTATCGACTCAGCACTATCTCGTTTGCGTCGCACGAGCGACCCTGCTCGTCCACCCTCCATCATTCGCTTAGGAAGTCAAACGCCCAGGAAAGGTAGTTACGAGGCTCCTTCCGCGTCGCATTCTCGAGCTGCATCCCCCATGCGGATATTCGCATGGCCTGGCTTTCATCGGCGGGAAACGCGCGAAGAACCGTTCGTCCCAGAGAACCCCTTCCAGAGGCGACATCCATTTCGCAGGTTTTCCATCGGCAGCCCCGAACCCCATATCCCTGAAAGTTTTAATCCAAACTGCGAAGACGTATTCAAAAACTGGCTACCTCCTCCAATAACATGCACTCCCTTTAAGACTTCAAGAAGATTCCTCCGCTCCTCTCGTTATTTTTTGATGGATACCCTACCCCGGCAAATATACCTGCATTTACTGCTTCGCCTACCCTCTCTTTATTTTTCACGCATTGCCCGGGTTTATGAGGATGCAGAGCTCAGTCGGCCGGACATTCAGCGATTGATTGACGCATGTGCACCTCAGCCTCGCTTGACCTCAAGCCCCATCCCGCCTGGAGCTCACTACCACCCGCCGCCTGCTCTCCCTCTAGCTGACGAATGGACTACCGCCAACGTCTCCCCAGCTCTCGTTCGATTCAAGAACTCGTGGGAAGCATTTATTGATTCCCTACTTCGAGAATGGAAGACCCTAAACCTTGTATCTGCCCTCCTACTCTCGTAAGTCTTTGCTGTTGCATCACTTGTGCCTCAATTAAAATCTCCCTCCAACAGCGCCATACTGTCCATGTTCCAGAATACCCAGATGTCTCAGGATCCAGTGATTCGCACAGCCGCGCTGCTTTCGCTCACTTCTGCACTGATGAGCCTTTCTTTCGGCTGTGTCTACATCGTCCGCTTTGGCACCATGAGAAGCATGTATAAAGCCACCCGCTGGGCTGAGGTGCGTGGCGCGTGGCGCTGATGCCAGTTAGCGCAGAACTCACAGCAAGCAACCACAGGAAGCACGTCAAACAACCACGTTCATCTGGTGGAACGTATGGGTTCTGTTAGCCATGCCTGCCATCTGGCTTGCCTGGTTCGTCCTTCCGGTCCTATCGCATTCACACACTTACTTACTTACCATCTAGGGCCATGTTTTTCTTCATCACAGCCATTCTCTCCTTCGTATGGCGGTCCGGCTCATCATCTGACCCTACCAACCCTGCACCGCTCTCACCAACCGCTGAGCTAGCCCCCCGCATCGCCGTCACGTCTCTGTTCGTTCTCGGGCTAATATACTTTACGATGATCGTCAAGACGCTGCAAAATTATGGACGCCCGCGAGGTGATATGGACAGTGAGATGCGAATTCTTGGGCCGGACGATACACCGCAGGCGCGGTCTTCTGCCGAGGGAGAAAGGGGGCGGGGGCGGGAGGATCGCGGAAGGCAGACAGCACATCATAGTCGATCGAGAGGCAGACCGCGTGCGAAAGGTGAAGGGCATGGGCGGCTTGATGGGGACCATGATCATGAGGGTGGGGTGCTATCAGCTGTCACGGGTCTGGGCCTCACGAACCTTGACGGCATTCCGTCGTCGAGCAGTCCCCGCAGTTCCAACGAACTGTCGCGGGAGAAGGAGAAGGAGAAGGCTGTGACCCCGCGGCCTGCTGTGATCGTCGGTGTGTGATGGCGTGCCGTGTGCTTAATTTGGAGCTCTGCACTTGTAATTGGATGCTAATAGCATACCTCCGCGTGTAGTTACCCCTAGCCTTAGGTCCTGTTGATCTTGTTTTGATCTTGTATTTACCTTCTCGTCCGTTCTTTTTGTAGAAGTATCTTTGATGGGGGTCAACTGCACCCGCGTAATGGAAGATGGTTCAAAGCATGATTGAAATTCCTAAACAAGCATGGCAAAAACGAGCTATCCGAGAAGAAAAAAAGATATAATAATAAGTAATGGGTACAGCAAGTCTCATATGAAGAAGGTAAGCTACACAGCGGCGGGACGGAATGGGGGAAGTCGACATCAGAATGACGGGAGGGCAGGGACAGAAAACAGTGCAGAATCTCAAAGATGCCAAAGATATATCCGATAGAGGCCGAAAAAACATGACATCTACAGCGCCTAGTGTGGGGTCATCGTGATGAATTTATAATCCAAGAGCAGCGCCCCGGACAGCCTGAAGGATCACCACAGGATGAGAATGTGTGATATGAGCAACAAGATGCGCGACTCACTCTATGCACCCCGCAGAGGATGGGGGGAATTGGGGGGCTAACGCTAACGGCCTGGGTGGTTTTGCCGCGAGGGGTACTCATAGGGCGTAAAGCCCTTGGTCAGGATCTCTGCGGCGCCACATCCGATAAGATGGGTATAATGATCTTTGCCGGGTGGAAGTATTTCACGACACCGCGAGCATTGAAGAATGGTTTGCCCAGAGGTGCGCATGGCACCGACTGGGGGAGGGATAAATCCGCCTTGCCTCACCGGTGGAGGCGATTGGGCGTAGCCGCCACCCGATGGAGGCTGGGGGTGTGTGGAGTAACCAGTGGACTGTGGTTGACCACGTCTGCTCGAGTTGCTGTTGCAAGGGGGAGTGAAGTAGGACATGGTTGGGGATGAGGGCTGGAGAAAATCGGCAGATGAAAGGGGCCTTTTTATGCCAGAAGAAGCACAGCCGTTTCCGCTACGAGGATGGCTTTTGTTTGAATAGTAGGTTGCGGTTGTTATCAGACTGCGGTGTCCAAGGTTACCTACAAAACGATTGGCAGATGGCAAGTTACAGAACGGACTGGATAGGGATCGGCGCGATAAAGCACATACTAAGCAATGTATATGTATCGGAGGTGGACCAGTTGGCTTAGCCCCGGTGGGACAGAACTCAACCTTATTTGGGACGATGGGGTGGGAGCCCCATTATAGCGAAGCCTCCGAGTTCACGAGCGACTCAGCTGGACACTGAGTCTGAGCCATTAATAGATAACCGAGAGACCTATAAACATCAACGAAAGTGCCGTTATTCGTAGTCAATTGAAAATAAAAGACCCTTCCTTACGCCCCATAACCGGCAAGTCATTTGCTGCCATTTGGCGGAATGAGTCGTCGGAAGAGAGCGTCAATTGTTGATGATCAGATTCATGATCATCCGGGGGATCAGAGTCCGAGATAGGTCAGCGATGGGAGCATAATTGCCGACTGTTCTAAAATTGCTATTATCACGGTTGATCTAGCTTACCGACGAAAAATTATGTATGTATATGGGTGACCAACTGTAACTTGGATTTCCGCGAAAGTTGGGTTGGGTGTACTGCGGGCGCTGAGCGCTGATATTGCGCCAATATTGCAAGGAGGATATATGATGTTCCTTGGGCCGCTGCATCGTATTGCAAGTAATCCAAGAACTTGGAGTTCGAGGAATCGGAAATCACGGCCTTCCAGGGAAGAGTAATACTATCGACGATTGTGGCGACGGTGATTCTAGACTAGTGACCTGGTAAGTCCGTTCAATTGTTCAATTGTTCGAGTCGTTCGAGTCAGGATCGGGGATAAAGCATCTATCAGCATCTACAAGTAACCTGTGGCAAGGTGGTTGTAGTACTAGATGCCGAACCCCGGTGGTCTTCGTGAATCGTAAGTAACAATGATGATTCCCAGCGGTGGGGGATGTATATTTGGAACTATTGGTATCCGGTTTTGACACCACACGTTTCCACATCATGGCATATGAGTAGACCTTCTGGTGTGTTGTGGGTCCGCTCATATGGTGATTTTGAAATTGATAGGAAGGATGGACGCAGAACGCGGTCGCGGTGATGGCCCTTCCTCCGGCAAGTTCCGACCGCCGGTTGCGTGTCCCAACTAATAATATCAGCTGATTATTATTAATATTACATAATATTTTTTGCTTCGAATCGCTTTCACCACCGTGGCGGACTATGATAATCTAGGGTAAAGGTTACCAGAGGTTATCTTTCCCTGCGCTGCTCCTAGAACATTGAACGTTCAACCCTGAGGCTCATTCAGGGAGGTAATTGCGAGAGTGAACTTGACATCCGTGCCACATCATGAGATTAGGCGCTGCAAGTTAGCCTATCTGCTGTAAAACCATCAGTCACCAGTGCTTCTCTTCTATTGTAGAGGTTTACTGAGTCCGTCAAGCGAGCCATCTCATCGCATTCTACTCCCAATCACTATACTTGAAACCTCCCGTCTGCTTCATGACTTCTCAATCGTTGACTTGGTGAGCTGACCCCCACTATTGCTCTGTTCAATCCGCTGTCACAATTTGTTGGTTATTTTATTTACATACTTCGCGGTGGAAACTAGCATTTACCAGCCTATTTTTGTGTAGGAAATGCGTCACGAGCCACTACGTTGTTCAAACGACTTGGGAACCGATGGCTTCTTATAGAAAAATCTTCGCCTCTCAGAATGTCATTATCGGTCTGCTTCATAAGTCGACCCGCATAATTCGACGGTCAATCGCATCTCCATCGAGAGCGGAAATTTTTTCATCCTTTTTCAATTCGGCTTCTCTCCATCACAATTCCCGAAGATCCTCCTGACTGACATTATTAGCAGACGGGAGAGAAGGGCTCCCACGACTATCTGATTTCAGACCTAGGATCAAACTTGCGGAGCCGTCCAAGTATTTAAATCTCGACTTTCAACAACAATGACAAAGATCTCCACGAGATCATGTCCCTTCCTTCATCTGATCGGGGAAAACATCAAACATCCATCGCGGAGAAGACTAATCATGAGCAGGTAACACAACAATTCGACTTGGACCCAGCAGATGTTGCTGCTCATGCGCCGTCGCTACGTGGTCGAAAGCTGTCCGCTGCTGTTGCGTTTATAGCAGGGACTGGATTCACACTATTCGGGTGCGTTAAGTAGTAGCTTTTACAACAATCAATTAAACTCACAACATACTTCAAATTTCAGGTATGACCAAGGTGTCATGTCGTCACTGATCACGGGTAACCAGGTAAAATCATCCTCGACTGAGCCTTACATCTAAATGTTTACGCCTTATTTTTACTAGTTTGAGGCTATGTTCCCTCAAGTCGTAGTGGATGCCAGCCACTCTAATCATGCCACCCTTCAGAGCTTCATAATTGCCATATATGTATGTTACTACCTTCTTTTACGTCGTCCCTACGCTCATACCGCCCAGGAAGTAGGCTGTCTCTTCGGCGCCTTGTCCAATCTTTGGGTGGGAGATAAGCTCGGTCGGCGGAGGACGATTGTCGCAGGAGGAAGCATAATGATTATTGGTAGGTGAACTCCAACTCCCGTTAAGGACGCTAACTGAATTTATCGCAGGTGCAATTCTACAAACTACCGCGTTTTCTTTTGCGCAGTTGATTGTTGCTCGAATCGTCACTGGCTACGGAAATGGTCTCATAGTCAGTAACGTGCCTAATATACCCCCAAATTTGCTCTAAGGATAATGTTATAGACCTCGACGGTACCAACGTATCATGCTGAGCTCTCCTCTTCTGCAAAGAGAGGTCGAATGTGCGTCATTAATGTAGGGCACCTTCAAAATACTCACAGTTCTTCTAGGATCATGATGGAGGGGACTCTGATTGTGGCTGGAGTGGCCATTGCGTGAGTGCGCTATGTGTCGACCTTTTTGGAAACTGACGGCTAGTCCCGCAGCTATGTATACGAATTATTGCTTTCATTTTCATTTTCGCTAACAGGGTCAGTGGGTCGATTTAGCGCTGTATGTTTCAGCTTTTCCCCCCTTGATCTAGTCTGAGACCACGACCAAAATAGATTCTTCGTCAATTGGTCTTCTGCTCAGTGGAGAGTTCCAATAGCTCTGCAATTGGTGTTTGAAATTATCATGGTCACATGCATAGGATTTGTACGTTCTGCTTTTTTTTTTCTTGCCAAATGCCCTACTAAACATCTGCTGTGAAAGCTTCCAGAGTCCCCGCGATGGTGAGTTCCGTTCATCACGTAGTCTTTCCGCGTAGCCTAATCAGCGACTTAGGCTGATGAAGCAAGGTCGCAATGCAGAAGCAATGGCCATCATATCCGCGATGGAAGACAAAGATCCTTCTGATCCAGACGTCCAACGCACGTACTACGGCATTAGCGAAGCTGTCGCTGTCGAAACATCCAGTCAAGGAATGAGAGAACTCGTTACCGGGGGTCGCAGCCAGAATCTCAGACGGACAACGATTGCTGTAGTTTTGATGATGATGCAGCAGCTGACCGGCATCAACCTCGTTACATTGTGAGCATTTTTATGGGCTAATGTGTTGTTGTGTGCTAAATCTGCACTGCTGCGCACAGTTACGCTGTATGCCATAGAATCACATGAATCATGGGGACGATACTGACGTCATGCAGACAATTTTATTCCAGCGTCTTGGGCTATCCGATGTCAATGCACGGATTACTGCTGCAGCAAACGGCACGGAATATTTCTTTGCTTCCTTTATCGCTTATTATGCGATAGATTATGTTGGTCGGCGCCAACTCATGCTGATTGGAGCAGTCGGTCAATGCATCGTGATGATACTCTTGGCTGTTTTAGGATATATCAACAGTGGTCCAGCGCAGATTGTGAGCGTGGTCCTTCTGTTTGCTTTCAACACATTCTTTTCTATCGGGTGGCTGGGCGTGGCGTGGTTATACGTGAGTACAGCAACGGCCCTTTTGATCTTTCTCGCTGATCTGGCATTTTCTGTCCCAGCCCGCTGAGATCGCTGGGCTTAGAACTCGTGCTCCGACAAATGCACTTAGCACAGGTCTGCTGTTGTGTCAATATGTAGAACGCAATTTAACATCGATTTTTTTTTTTCGCAGCGTCAAATTGGACTTTCAACTTCGTCGTTGTGATGATCATTGGCCCAGCTTTCAACAATATCTCCTGGAGAACATACATCGTATTCGCGGCAATGAACGCAGCCATCATTCCGATCGTATACTTCTTTTTCCCTGAAACAGGGGGTAGGTCTTTAGAAGGTAAGCTCTCTGGGTTACACACTGGATCATCATGATCAATTTCATGTTTGAAGACCTAGATGTTGTTTTTGCGTTGGCATATAACACTGGTCAAGACCCCGTCAAGGTTTCGCTTCGGAAAGACGTCCCACTCGCTGGATCGCTAGAGGCGGATGTGATTCTTGGGGTTAGCACAGGAGTTCAATATTACTCTCCTCGGACGCCATCATTTGTCTCGGCTGGAGCAGAGACACCAGCGTAGATGTGGGAATTGCTGCGTTGAGGATATGCTGGTTACTAGTTGCGGTCGGATTAGATGAAGATAGGAGTTGTGAGCGCAGATGTTAAACCACCAGTAACTCTTGAATTCAATGTATGGGGAAGTCTATATACAAGTGCACTAGCTAAGGAAGCCGGTGAGGTACACTTAGTCCGATCCCCCTGAACGAAGAAATCTCTGCTAGATGGTTGGAAGATACTTAATTTCAAGTTGGCCAAATGACAGCGAGCAGCTTCGTAGTCTACCTTAAGGTAGGCACTAGACGTCCCCTTTTATAAAAAGGCTGACTTATGTAGCCTGGCATGATCATTGATCACCTGACCGCAGTTGGGCCAAGTGAAAATGACGCGCGGTCGTGAAGCGGCACATGTTGACGCGACACCAAGCATACAATCCCACAGTGTCCCACTATAACACCCATCACCCAAAATTACACGTCCCCGTGGTGCTCCATTTAATCGCCCCCAATTGTATTATTCTCGACATCCTCCTACACTCTGTGGCCTTGCACTGGAACGCACGTGCGGTGCTACAGATTAGACCTGTAGCGGACCTACTCTTGCCTTCTATCCATCTTGCCTCCTCTATAGCCATTTTCGTGGTTGTCCTTGGACAATTTCTGGACATCCAGCTCTGGATGTCGCCACGAACCCAGCAGTATAACTATATATGTGCCATATCTACTGCAACCAGCAGTTCACCTTCTCGCTCTAATTATAGTCTATATGTTAACCTGTCTATGTCTCGTGTCAACCCCCACCTCGTTGTGTGCACTCGATGTCAGATCCATTCGAGTCCCCACACATGTCGCGTTATATCGCCCATTCCGCGTCAAGCTCCAGCCCAACACCCAGATGCCAAGGGACCCATCATTCCAACGACATCCACCAACTTGAAGGTGTCTCTGTCGCACCACTCTCCGACGATCGTGACGTCGACGGCACAGTGTTTTATTGCCATCCTTCCTTGGCGATGTCATTAGGTGTGTGGTGTGCTGAAACCATCATGTGTAAGGTTGCTACATTTTGTAGCAGTACGAGTTCGAAGTG
>PVYE01006363.1:5723-19080 GCA_002995055.1 Rhizopogon rudus
TCTTCCATTCGTGACTACGTTTTAGACCCCTCAAACTGTGGCCTCTTCGAAAGAGAATGTATCACCTCACCGCACTCCCTACTTGCACATTCTTCTCTCAGCTTAATGATACGATGCATTCCAGAAAGCACAGGTCTCCTGGATGCGCTTTTGGAATTGAAGACGCACAGTCAAGCTATGGAATCTCACGATTTCAAGACCTTAAGGCGCTCATTAGCCTTCATTGTCCAGCCACCGGAGCCGGTGCATATTCTTATAAGTCTTCTGTGGCTTCGAGGATATCGCAGTCCCGAGTTACAATGCTGGCTGGAGTCTCTGGACGGGCACACCTGGCTGTCCACCCCAGGAGGGACAGATTGGCTCAAGACTCAGGGCGGCCGGGACTGGCTGCTGACCACAGGTGGCAGGGACTGGCTGCAGATTAAGGGCAGCCGGACCTGGCTGCAGACCGAGGGCGGCCGGGATTGGCTGCAAACCACGTGCGGCAAGGATTGGCTTCAGACCAATGACTGCCGGAACTGGCTGCAGTCGTCGGGTTGCCGGATCTGGTTGCACACCACGGGTGGTAGGAGGTGGCTGCAGACCACAAGTGGCCGGGGCTGGCTGGAGAGCGTGGGTGGCTGGGACTGGCTGGAGAACATGGTCAGCTGGGACTGGCTGCAGACCACAGGCGGTTGGGAGTGGCTGCAGACCACGGGCGGCTGGAAGTGGCTGCAGACCGTGGGTAGCTGGTCCTGGCTGCAGAGCACGGGTGGCTGGGAGTGGCTGCAGACCATGGGCTGCCAGAATTGGGACTGGTCGCAGACCATGGACGGCCAGGTCTGGCTGCAGACTACAGATGGCCAGGACTGGCTGCAGACCAAGGTTGGCTGGAAATGGACAGGAAGGAGAGTAAACGCACAATGGACCATGAGCTTTAGGTCCGACGACGAAATATCCGATAAAGAGACCTCCGGTAGACCGTTGCCTCAGCCATACCCTCAGTACCGGAGGGGGAAATGGCTCCAGACCTTGTGCGGGCAGATGTGGTTGCAGTCCTGTGAAGGGCAAGAGTGGCTTCAGAAACCGAGTGGACGAGAGTGGCTTCAGACTCCAAGTGGACGAGAGTGGCTTCAGACACCAAGTGGACGAGAGTGGCTGCAGATACCGACTGGACGAGAGTGGCTGAAGACACCCAATGGTCAAGCGTGGCAGTTGACTCCGGCAGCATCTGCCTGGGTGCGAATGGAAGAATTCTCGCGTACAGTGGAAGTCATGAGCGAGTTTATGATCATCCCAGAAGTGTCTACACTTTCTGCTTTTCAAGTAATCCAGCAGTTCAAGAGCTTGCCAGATTTCTCTATGTTTCCGGCGTTCCTGGCATTAACTCCCTGTAGTTCCACTTCTGCTTCATCACAAGCTCGATTTCCAGTAGACGTAGAGATCATCCAGGCTATCAAGGCATTTGCAAGTTTCGCAAACGAAGCACAGGAACGGTGTCGGTCAACTTCCGGCGCTCTCTTGTATGCATGCCACAACTGGGCTATCCATCTCTCGCGAGCTCAGAATCCGTGGGACCACGTGCTCAATCATGTATTCAATGTTTTCTGGGATCATCATCTCCTCTGCTGGCTCGAAAGGCAGTGGTGTTTAAAGGGTTTGCAGTCCTGCGTCTTTGTACTTTCCGAAGGGCAAAAGCTTGCAAAGGTATGTGTATTTTCAATGATCTTCGCCACTCGGTGCCTGACCTGCGCATATAGGAGCATTTCCTTGAACCGATTTCATGCTAGATGATACGCTGTCTTGTCGCCCCACGTGCATATCGTTCTTTTACACCTCTCTGATGTCCATGATTCTCAGGTGAATAACATGGTTCCAACATATCCTACGCTTCCAGGTCGTAATAGTATAGGAGAAATAAACTTCTCATCATTCAAGAAGAAGTAATATTATGGATATGACTCGTACATGCGAGCACTATAGTACTAGGCTTATCCGCTCGATTCCCGCATAGCTGAATGAAACCTGCGGGATTATACCGCACATTCATCTGTAACGGTTCTGGTTCAACAATAGGCCAGCCAATGACCCGAACAAGCTAACATGTAGTACCATGGCACATACCGTGATGCGAAATGGTTGCGAGTAGTAGTACCGAGTACACCTCCTACTCGCGTGATCAATTTACCCTTTCGGAACTGAGCTTGATGATGGTTAACGACCGCAGTCACCAACAGCTCCTCTAATGACCGAACAGAGACACTGTGAATCATCATGGACTACATCAAAATACTACAATCTACAAGTATTATTACAGTTTTAGGCGACGCTGCAGTTGGGTATAGTATTGCAATGACACATATGAATACTAGCATGATGTCAGGGAGTGGTTAAACGGAGGTGGAGTGGAGGTTTCACAATTGAGAAAGTGGACAGCTACATTATAAAACCTGATTAGAATGGTAAGCACAGACGGAAATGATATTGGTCGCGTGACTAGAATCAACGGTATGAGATGTCGTCGTCGTCGTCGTCGACAGCAGCTGGATAAGATAGAATGGTGGTGGTAGGGGCACGTTTCATGTAATGGGGGAGGTCGCGATCCAATTCTGATGGTGGGACAGCGAGAACCAAGCGGAAAGCATCCTTTCCGTTGAGGTAGAATCGATACAGTCGCTTCTCACGGATGAACCCTAAGGACTCGTAGAGGGAAAGAGCTGGTGCATTGTCATACTCAGTCTCGAGAACGACCTGGTAGCGCATTAGTGAAGCTCGGAAGCATGCATACGCGTAACACACCTCGTCTACCCCATGTCGTCTCATGACTTCCACTGATCGCCTGACTAGGGTACTTGCTAGAATCGGCGGGTAAGCATAGAAGATTGGATACAAGCGGAAGTAGTTACGGCGCACCTACGCCACGTTTGCGCCAGCTCTTATTGACACTGAGCATTGCAATGTACCCTCTATTCGATGCATGCTTGTGCATACTCTGCTTGCACACGATAACGCCTATCGGCTCCGACGATCCTGCAGGAATTGCCTGAAGGGGTACATTTAGGCGTTCATTTCATGTGCACATGATAGAAGGTGGTCGTAAACAACGTACGAGGAAAGCAAGCTGTGGCCTGATGAGAAGGTAGGTCAGCCATAAGTGAAATAAATGATAACGGACTTACCATTGATGGAGGAAATAGCGGTAGGTATATATGACATACGGCTCACTGAGCTCACTCTGTACGAGGGCCATAATGTGTGGTAAATCAGATTCACCTATATACTGTCTGTACAATATTTCAGGCATAGTCTCAGATAATGGTCAGGAGTAAGAGTGGCTTACACGACCCATCCTCAAGGCGGCACACGAGTTACAATGCCAAGACCATGGTCCACGCAGAGGTCTCCGGTGGACCATCAATATTCCCACCCGTACAAGGTGTAAATTCATTATTATTCCTTGTCAACACAAAACATCTAACGCTATGGAGTCCATATCGCGACTCAGAAGCGTACTTCTCAACAGCCTCAGCTCTCGTGGACATGGAGAGCAAGAGCTTTTTGACGAACTCATGTTGCACAAGCAACGCCTACTTGAGCTATTCGAGGTAGGACAGAGCAGTCAACAAGAACAGCAGGAGCTGCAGTGTGGTGAGTGCTTTGCATATCCATCGACGCGTAAAATGCAATGATTCCTTCAGGAAGGATCGCGATCAATGGCAGGTCATTCGCGATCAACGCGGACTTTGCTCAGCAGGTGATATTCCTCGCTCAGCAGTTGAAATCCTCCGAGAAGTACATCGCAAGCATACTGCATTCTGTCATGACCGAAAACCCCAACATTGGCCCAGTCGGTTGCATGGAAGCCACGGTTGTCGAATTCCATCAAAGGCGGCGTCATCTAGTCGACTGTCTGCGTTACATATTTGAGGCTGCTGAATTGGCTGAGTTGCCAGACGCCCCGCGACTTTACAAGCGACTGGAGGCTTTTGCTAGGCAGGAACTCATCCCGCCTACAAGAGGAGATGTGACGCTTGCATTACGGATATTCAAGGAGCTGGAGAACTTGGGGAATACTGTTGCACGAGCGCAACAAGCAAAACAAAGTGCCGTGAGCAATACTGTGGCTCCTTCTGGTCAGTGCTGCCTCCGGCTTGCCATGCTGTTAAATTCTCTGACAGAGCATTGTTAAAGGTGGTGCACCTGCTTTGGGCTACGACATCCTCGGTGCACGTTGTGACTCACTCAAATACGAGAGACGATATCTTGCCACTGTCTACTTCCAGATAGCCCGCCTTGGATGTCTCACGTTATCTGATATTCGCGCTTCTCTCGATTGGCTATCCGTGAATCCCAACGACGCTATGACATTCTATGTCTTGACCGCTATCATGGCTGCCTTTGATTTGGTGGACCCCTCTTCTGTTGGTGGCAAGAGTCGCCAGCAACTGGCTACAGACAGCGCAATGATAACAACAATGAAGCAGAAGCTCTCCCGCACTACCGAATGGAAGGATACGGGTTTGAAGGCAACCGTGTTGCTAAAGTGGACTCTTCTCTTGACAGAGACTCGTCATCGGGACCCTTCTCTAGAGGCCCGGGAGGGTTTCCAAACTACAGAGCTTGAGACGCAGATTTGGAATGCCGTTCAGGGCGATGCCTTCACGTATCTCACCACAGCACTGATCCAGTTACAGCAGAGGTCCAGAAGCACTCCAGCAACGTCATTCGCGGCCTTCATTGAGCTTACTCCCGAGCAAGAGCAACTAAGAGAAGCCCCTCACGAAGACTTTAAGCTTGCCGTGCTGAACGCTTGTGATGCGCTGGTGCGCTCAGTGATCACCTATGCATCCTCAGAACTACGCAAAATCAAACAACGCCAAGAAGATATCGTCCTCGCCAGTGCACGTCTGTTCCGGTCGATGACGCATTCGGGGCAAGATTCAGACCCTCAAGCAAATCCACGCAATGATATTGCCATGTTGTACTCATTCATTGGTCTTCTGTACTCCATACTCCCTCCCGAACGAGCTCTGCAGTTCTGGGGAGCTACGCCACTCACCGAAAAACGCCGTCTCACCTATCTGGAGATCACGGAGACCAATGCAGGCAGGCTTCCTTCTTTCCTTCAGTGGGCAGTCTGGTCCACGCAAACCCGTGATATTATCATGACAACCGCGCTATACGATATGCTGTCTGGTCTAGCCAAAGGTCAACAATGCAGCGAGCTCGCATATAACTTCCTTGCTAGAGGTGGTGGAGAAGTCGTACCGGGGAGTAGCCTGACTGCGAGCTCCTCTCACTACAGCTCTGGATCAGCCGTGTCCTGGACACTCATTTTTGCTTTGCTAGAATCTTGGGCAGCTTCGTCAGCCTCCCCAAAACCCCACCCACCCCCGCAGCAGAGCTTAGGAGCATCGTTCGGTGGCTTCGGGTCGTCTCAGTTCGCCCAATCTCAAGCTGCATCCCAGCAACAGCAGAAACAGGTTGTGATAGGACCCAATGATGTATTGCTTGCTCAAGCATTCCTCCGTCTTCTATCTACGGTAGTTTCGTGCTCAGTCGCCGTCCGCCTCGCGATTTCCGGAAACACGCACTTCAGGGCTATTTCAACACTCGTCTCACTGATACCGCTTGGGATACCCTTGGAGTTGAAGGGAGCCGTTTTTGATGCCCTCGCAGCATTTTGTGAACCTGGTGCGGGTATTGCTGGAGTAGAAGTATGCAGATCGGTATGGACGTTGATGGAGAGGCTAGAGGTTATAAATGTTCGCGCAAGTTCCTCCCGTATTGGGGGAGGGATATTACATCCTGTCAAGGGCGTCGAGGTAGAGCTGGATGAGGTGGAAGCTATTCATAAGCTCTATCCCTCCACGATCCCGTTCTTGAAACTCCTCAGCACCCTCATCCATACTCCCAAACGTCTTTCCTTGAAGGACCTTGTCACGGATTCCGAGCCATTGAACACTATTCCTGATGCCCTTGGTCAACCATATAGACTACCTGGAATCGGACCCTACACATCCTTCGTCATTGACAATGTATTCGGTAACATTCCCCGGAGAGAGTACAGGCGACCTTCAGACAGATGGCAGATGAATGACTTGTGCTTGTGCTTTGTCGAGCGAGCACTCGCAAGCTACGATCTGGAGTTGTTGGTCTCTTCAGGTGAAGATGTTGTCTTGAAGCGGGAGGCCATCATTCCTCTCCTTGTGCACCCCGGATATGATGTCATGCACCGTCTCTTAACGAACTCGCTGTTACAAACCAGTATCTTGTCGTACATCGTCGATGGCGTAGAAGGTTTCGAGAAGGGCTTTGCTGATGAAGAACCGCACTTCAGGAATACCATCGTGCGTGTTTTGCGGATCGTCCATCGCGTTCTGGAAATCCAGGATATCTTCCTCGACGTTCTCGTGCCCCTCCTCACGGAGTTTGACGGCTCGCAATTTGTTGGCGTCGCTCATGCTCGGTCATATTACACCCGTTTCGATCAAGCACTGTCATATGGCACGCAGTATATTCCTGCGATTGCCACATATGTCGTATATCCTGCACACCCTGAACTTGTCCTCCTCGCCGTCAAGGTCGCCACGCAGCTATCGTCGACGGTCAGCAACCTAACAACCCTCGTCGAGCGTAGCAATGATTCGGATCGTATCCTCAGCGGCTTCCGGCAATTACTCAGCGTCGAGTCGTTTGATGATGTGGATACCAGCGAAACTCAGGCTGAACAAATAACCGGCGCCGGCGCTCCTGATAGAGAAGTACAAGAACCACTTGACCAGGCGATACGGCTTGCTATCCTTGAATTGTTGATCCAGAACACACGACCAACGCGACCATATCCCACTGTCGGCCATTTCCTGCTATTCGGGGGTCCAGAAAGCGAGCATCAGATTCAGGATCCACATGCATTGGGTGCGCGCAGAACATGTGCCCACATCATCTTTGACCTTGTCAATGCTGGCGTCCCTAGAGTACATGGCAAAGGCAAGGAACGTGAACGTGAACGCCGACTTGCACGTCAAGTAGATCCCTTGTTCATTTCTATCCCAGCTTTGGCAGAGCGCTACTACCAGGTGATCCACCAGCTCTGTGTTCATCCTCGGACATCGGAAGGCACCATGCGGTATCTACGCACACGAGAAGACTTCTTCGCCCGCCATCTTGCAGCCATACCTTCTAAAGCTCCAGAAACGCGGGATGAGCCAAGCATCGAGGTACTATATCATGACGGCTGTCGTGTCATCACCAGCGTATCAGCTCTGCGGTCGTTCATGGGTGTACGCTCTCGCATCCTGGAGTTGGTATCCCTTGATCTCCACGTCCTGACCCGCAAGGGCCATCACAAGGGCGTTCTGGAGGTTTTGCAAATCATATTCGGCTCAGAAGCAGTACTTGGCGAAGAAGCGCTCGAGTGGGATGTGGACGCCTTGCAACCATTCCAGGAGATGGGCCAATCGCATCTTCGCATTATCGAGTCCGTCCAGTCTCTGAGCTTTGACTGGTCGGACAGTTTAACCGTTCATCCCGTTGAACTGGAGCTCCTTGGTCAGCTGAACCTCCAGTCCTGCATTCGTGTGGATGGCACTGGCTGTGAAGTCGTTGACAGGTCTGCACTGCTGTCCTTGTTGACGCTCGCGCGCCGTTCCCTTCATGCGCAAGGCCGAATCACCAGTAGCGCGCATGCTGACAAACTGAACGCTGAAACCTCGTACATCTTGGAGAGCTGTGCGATCGAGAACCATCGTCGCGAGGTCGCTTACGCTGTTGCCACCGGATACGAAGCGTGGTGGAGACTTTTGGACATCACACTCACCAAGTGCTTCCAGCGTCTTCCACACGATAGGCGTGAAAACATGCTCTTCGACTTGTTGCATGTGTTACCGACTGCTATTCGTTCGTCTGATATCCAGGAGCCTACTGCAGTTCTACTTTCAGAAGCTGTGCTATCTTGTATCACGAAGCTGCGCGAGGACCGACGCCACCAAGTTATGCTTCAATCTGCCGGCGGGGACACTGATGCAGGCTCTTTGCCTGCAGAGAGACTGTATGCCCTTCTTCGCAGCATCCTTGATTGTATCCTGGACAACAACCGCTCCGAATTGGTTCGTGGCAACCTTTATGCCTCTTTGATCAACTACCTTCACCTTATTGGCGGGAATGATCAGAGGCCTTCGGGAGAGACGTCAGTGGAGACATTCGGGAAGCACTCGTTGTCGATGTCGATGTCAATGTCAATGTCTCTCTCAGTGCTTTCATCGCGCGAAGATTTGTCCCTGAGTGATTCTCGATCCAATCGCGGGACGCCGACGCCTGCAATCTGGCCTGCAACGAACCCCTCGGCGCTGGAGCTGGGTACGCTGGCCACGCTGAAAAGCGTACTCGAGAGACTGGTCACGATCATATCTCGTGACGCTATCGATGGCACTGAAGTTTGGAAGACGGTCGCTTTCATGTTGCTGGACTCCCTCGCTCAGCTGTGCCGCTCGGAGAAGTCTCGCATGCTCCTTACATCTTTGGTTCGCTATGGCATTTTGTCGAACTTTGTTCAGGGACTCAAGGAAGCGGAGTCGCAAATGCAGTACGTGCTGAAACCAGACCCAGGTACGTACACAGTGTGATGGTGCATTTGAAGGATCTGAAGAGATCATCTAGACGACCTAAACCCTCTGTACATTTACGAGGCGAAGATGTCCTTCCTGATAAGGATGGCACAAACGAGGCCGGGGGCAGAGAGGCTGCTGGAAGCTCGAATTTTCCCAGTCCTGAGTCAATGCGAGTTCTTGGACACGAGACCAGAAGCGGACCAGTCTTTCATGGGTATGTGCTTTTTCTTCGGTGTTGTTTGATGTGCTGAGTATTTGTTTAGACCAAGACTCTTTCTTGCCTTCGGCTATCCAGCGATACCATCAGCTCTTCATGCCGGCACTCCAACTCGTTGCTGCAATGCTGACAACATTAGGTATCCAGCACGCGACAGCAAGTAGTCAGGCAAGCCACTTTTTTTACTTGTCTTGCGGATGAGTATTGACCTACCATTAGGCACTTGACTTTTTATCGAGCCATCGAGAGACGATTATCATTCTCCTGAAGAACGATTCTGATGAGATCGGGTTGTCGATCATCCAAGAAATCCACCTCGTCGTGTCACTGAGCAGAAGTGTGCTAACGCTCGTTCCAAAATCTGAGCTGGTGAGGGATTGCGCCAGCACAACTCACATTTACGGGGTCACTAACGACAGACGGTGTTCTTAAGATGTCCGCAAATTCTGGGTTTGGTGGTATTCATGGGGCTGTGTTGGGCCTCGCAGCGCGGTGTTTAGGAAACAGACACTGGAGTCAAGCGGTCAAGCCTCAGACGGACGCAGAGGTTTTGCGGGCCAGCGTCTTTGCCCCCGGGCATGGATCGACTAGTCAATTTGATCTGAACTTGAGGCGCCAAGGGCGGTTACTTCTCAAGGCGGTCGTGGAATACCTGGGAACTGCTAGTGAATTCACTGGTAAGCTACTGGCTGTTTAGCTTGATAGTGTACTGATTTTTTTTTTGCAGAACCTGAGATTACGTTGGTGTTGTCTCCCGTGGTCACCGTTCCTCGACATGATGAACGCTCGTCTCGTTTCGTATGTAAGTAGTGATCTTCTCGACTGTCTTACGTCCTCATCTTACGTCCCTGGTGTAGCTACCATTCCGACAGTCGGTGACGCTATCGAAGCGCTGAATGGACTCTGCGACGATCTTACAGAGACGCTGAAACAAATAGCCGACTTGTCCGCTGAGCTGTCGTCGCGGGATCACATTCGAGTCGACAACATCCAAGAGGTACGCCTGCGCGCCGATCTGAAGTTTTTTCTGATTTTTGACCATTTCTGTAGATCGTCAGTGTGTCAGATCCTGTTTTCCTGCAAGATCTAGACATTGCGCAGAAGAGGTCCTTGATATTCAGAGAGTATGAGAGACTCAGAAACGAGGCTCAGGAAGAAGTCAAAAATATGCTCGGTGAGGACTGTTTCTTAGATTGCTGTTGCTGGACTGTATTTACAAGCGCATGCGTAGGCACTACCGAGATGGTATTACTGTTGCTGTGGCGCCATCTGGTAAGCTATGTGGAGCATGACTTGTCGAGCAGTGCTACCTCGGCGCCACCTGTGAACATGAAGAGCACCCTGAGGCTTCTTCCGCTTCCAGACTCGGATTCGTTCAAGGCGAACGCAGGGAAAAAGCTGGTTGGTGCGCTGGCAAGATTATCAGCACTTGACTTGGTAAGTTGATTTGCCTGGGTTGGAGTGGCTTTCGCTGATGGTGATATGCCCTATCAGACGGCGGATACTCTGGGAAGCGAGTGGCAATCATACCAAGGTTATATCGAGATCATGTCGCGGAGGTTAAGGGACACGGTTGGGTTACATGATGCGTTGGAATAGATTTTGTCGGCTTTCTTTGGTTGTCGTTTTCTCAAAATTATCGCACTGCAATAACACTATCTATTCATTCTGTTGACACCCTTGGGCGAGTTAAGGCACTCTTGTAGCATAACCTTTGCAAATCTTTGTTTTTGTAAATTGTGCCGTAGCCTGCCCACATGTAGGACGAGTGAACTAGTTTATGGGACGGAGATTCAGGATCCTTCGTCTTAAGTGCTGGATTCAGTCCATGTTTTACCCTACGAGCTGGATTCGATGCCCGTTTCTTGCCATTGAGAAGGGCTCATGAAACCAGATAACAGCCTACGACTAATATGTTTGCTCATACATGACACCTCGCCTTGGATATCAATGACTCAGTGTGTGCTTTTTATCTGTAGGAATATGCTGCAGTGGCTGATATCTCCCATACCATATTACCGAGCGGCAGTGCACCTATGATTGTTCTCAATACTTCCATTCCCTTGCGACTCAGCTTGCCCGTCATGATAGAAATTGTGTTATCCAACGAAGTGAGTAAGGAATACAGGTGCGCTGTACCGTATACTATGTACCGTAAATAAGGTTTAGCCACCAGGCTGACTCCGAGAGATTCCAATTCCAACACGTCAACATTTGTAACTAATCGCTTTTTCGATTATGCACAGGATCGGCTACTGCTTAGTATAGTGTTGTATGATGATGGCCAGCTCTGAAGACCCATCGTGAACTTGGAATTTGCTCTTAAATGCAATCTCGAGCCACATCAGCAGGGATCAGTATTAACTTGCTTCAAATTGACACGGTCTGGATTCCTGCAGAACCATTGCTAGTGGCAATGAAGGCACTCCCTCGCTTGGCAGACAAGTACGATACGTACTTCAAAACAATATAAATAATCAAGTGTCCGAATGGTGATCACAAGATATTTCGCGAGCGTATGATCTACATCCTCAGCAGCTTCATGAGTCCAGTCAAAAAAGTGCGGCAGCGAGATGTTGCCAGAAACCTTTTGGGGGGATCTCAGGACCTTCGGTTTCTTCATAGGTAGGAATGCCCTGATCAACCACAGTTAGTTCGAGTAAGGGTCAAGCTGATCTGTCACAAGCTCACTGTCGTGAAGTCCATCTCATCTGGTTTCCAAATCTCAGTATGTTGTTTGATTTTCCAGAAGAATAATAATGCAACGAATATCAGGATGTCCACGTCTGTGATAACTAGTCAGACTCTGTCACTAGCATGGAATGACCGGCCTACATGACGTTACGAAGTCCACAATTTTGAAATTCCAAAACACACGGAACCCATTTATGAGCATGAAGAAAATACACCAAGTTAGGCCCCAGATAGAAAGCCACGGCTAGAGCCAAGTCAGTAATTGTTTGATGGGTTCTGGTGATCCTGTCAGACCTGTAGCGAATTCCAATAATGAAGTTTTGTCCGGTCAATGCCTTGAGAACGTAGCCCGCGGTCTGGACAATTCATTAGTACGGCAATGTGAGTAGACAGAAGTCCGGCACCCACAGAAGTAGAGATAAGTTATGTTAATTGAAAACCAACCAATGAAACCGCCCACTGTCGAAAGTTGCAGAAACGAGCTGGGAATGACATGAGCAAAATAACCGACACAAACAATCCATATGATTCACTTGAACGCTTGTTCTGCACCTGACGAGATGCCTATCAGAGACAAGAAGGCGAAGGCGCTCTTTAAATCCCGCCATCAGCCAGTGATAGGGCCGAATAAACAACTGTTCATTCTTACCGAACAAAGCACTGCTACAATTGGCAAGCCCTTCTTCGTACATTTGGTGAGGATACGGGGTGCTTGACTTCGAATTGCCAAACCGTAAAGGATGCGTGAAGAACAGAAAAGGAACGAGTTGCCCGAGGAGAATGCACTGGTTAACATGCCAGCAGTAACTATAGCGGGCAACACTACAGAACACAAAATAAGACATAGCCTTTGCGAGAAATGTTGAACAGACCTTTTATGTTCGCATTTTGAATCGCAATTACGAATGGCGAGTGTATAGCGGTGCCATTCGATTGTGAAGATGCAGTCAACAGATGCTCGTGTTTTGAAGATACAATGAGCCCTGCAATAAAGACGCCGAGAATCTATCAAGCTGTGAGAAGCGAATCGTCATAAGGTGCGTGAAACTCACGTAAAAAATAAGAATTCGGTAGAACACTCTGCGAATTGCTTTGGTGATATTCCTTCGTGGGTTCACCGTTTCAGACGCGGCACTATAAGATAGTTAGTTACTAGATATTAACCTAGCATAAGATGTGAAATACACAGCTACTATCTCCATCCCTTGGTAGGCAAACGCGGCTTGAACGATGACACTCAATATTCCTATAAAATGATCAAGCGAAGGATGCTGAGGTTCAAGCGATGAAGGACCAGGGGCAACAAAGGGACCCGGATTCTTCCAATTCTTTGGATGATTAGATAATTAGCCCATCATTGACACACTCTACTGCTGACCAAAGACCTACATCAAAACCAATTGGCGGTTGGTTTGGTAATCCTCCAAGGTCAATGAGGAGGCCAACAATGATAAGACCAGTGATCATTATCACTAATAGTGACGTTAAATTTGGTGCATATTGGTAGGAAAGCAACTCACATTTGATGATGGAGAAAGCAAATTCAGCTGTTCATCGTTTAGCGTATACATTAACCCATCTTGATAGACATACTTTCTCCGAAGTATCTATAAAAAATAGGAGTGAGTACATGTGGTGTAGCATACTTTGAAAACTCACACTACACCAAAGATATTTGTGGCACACATCGCGAAACAGATGATTAGAGTATATAGCTGAGCGTGACCTTTCTAGATGAAATTCTTACATTTAGAACCAACTCGAACCTCAAAGGTAGATCAGGAAGCTCACATCCCATAATGTGATCAAGAGTCGTGCTCCAGATATTTCCGCAGGGACGTAAAGTCTGAAAACAATT
>PVYE01006369.1:0-17455 GCA_002995055.1 Rhizopogon rudus
GCACGAGATGTAGGGATGCACGAACTGGTGGTAACCAATAGTACAACTAAAAAAAACTCACTGTTAGTGACTATCTGGTGTGGTCTGTATCGTTTGTAAGCGCCGCCGACTCGAAACTCACACGCAATTACGTAGTAAAGGACTTTATTTTAAGACGCGTCTGTGGCTGAAGATTGCTCGCGTGCGGCATAATGTTTCTCTTGCTTCCTGGTACTACTGGGCTATTAGTAAATAAGGACTGTGGCGTATTGGCTACTAGTAGCGGCGTCAGTGCTGTCACCAAGCACTCCATGCCGAGCAGCGTTTGCAATTGTAATTTGAAATCCTTCAACACGTCAGCCCAATCTAGAAACTTGGTTGGCGCTGCTTTGTTGCTGGTCCACCATCATCGAAACCCCCCTTCCTGGTTATTGATACTCGAGCGAGATATTCTTAGCTGCGTCGGGACAATAATTCGCCTCGATGTCGCAACTCTATGTTGGAATTTCGCGGCTGCGCAAACGACGAACGACGAAATGGTATAGGCAGGGAACCCTTTGCAAACGCGCAAAGGTTCTCGTCTCGTAGGTTACAACTATATATGCGTAGGTAATTTTTATCTTATCGTAGAATGTAGTAAAATATCACACGCGAAATGCGAAGGACTTCAACAACGCCTGAAATATCCCGATACTCTATCCATTGGACTATCTTCAGTGGCCAAAGCTGAAAGATAACTCCGTCCGAGTCGTTTACAGTATGCTTTTGTCAGGCGTCTCTACACAGATTCAACATGGCAGCTCAGCGATTCTGTTCGAAAAGTCATGTTTTGAATTGATAGGTGAATCGGTGGTTTACCCAAATTGCTCAATGACGATGTGAGTTCAGCATACCCATCCAAGACGGACACGCGCATGTAGTAAATAGAATGACTACCCTGCGCAGTGTGCTGAGGTGACTGTATCTATCATAGTATATGATATGAAGGAGAGTGTATGATGGAACAGGAGCTTGCCAGTGAACACGAGGAGAAAAGTTTTGACGATCCTCGATGTCATTCAGTGAGTACACCGGAATATTAATCCACCAAGGGGTGTTTGGACATGAGGGGACTTCCTTCTAAGTATTCGGTCAGCCTAGGGGAAACTATTATAAGCCTTTTGGTAGGCCCATTCGCGAATTTTGCTCCCGGTGATCATTGATGTCCTTTTGACCTTGGTCACAAGTGCGTTCCTGAGCCCGAGCTGAAGATATTCTCCACAGGTGATTGATTTGGCCTCTGCAGATCAGAGGAGGACGTTTTGCACTGACATCACGCTGGACACTGGACAGGGCCATCGGCAACAACCACCACCGTGACGGACTCGGATTCGTCCAGCACTGGCCGTGGAATGCTATGACGTGATATTTAATATTGCGCGTTGCGTGGTCTGCGCTGCGTGTTTTGGTGAACCGAGAGCTTTCGCTATGCTAAATACTCAGAAAACGAGCGTGCGTAAACAATGTATCCCCTGACCAAAGCAAAAGTTCATGACATTATTTCCTCCTCAAGGACTGTGTCTCGCAGCCGTGAAGACTGGTCATTTTGACGACGTTCAAGGATCCTCCCTTTAATGAGAATCCGTTGCAACACTTGTCCAAGTCTCGACTTCCGTATATCTCTGATTCTTCATCGACAGAATTAATGATCTCAAGGCGGAAATTGGTGCGGAGGAGATCAATAAGGTAGTCTGCTGTGGTAGTATCTGTTGGAATATTTCATGATTCATGCAAGATTATTCTGCTAGTCACTCGCTAATCATCGGACACATACGGCGGCCTGGCAATAGCATACTTACGCGTTACATCATTGGCTAACGGCAGTATATAGTCAAGTATTTTTCTCTCGACGCACCTCAGTCTCTTCGTATAGACTGAGGTGAGATGCATACGCTACTATAGTTGATCAGCGCCAACGTCTACGTAGTCCGTTCGTTTACAGGTACTTACCTTAACTCTAATACAGTCTCTTCGTATAGACTGAATCCGTTCTTTACAGCCGTCAACTCCGGTTTCATCCAACAGTATCGGCCTTAACGTTCCCGGCGTACCCAGTGGTGATAAGAATTTGCATCCACCGCAGATATTCCTCAATAGGCATACCTACTTGCGTGAATGTTGCCAGACTCTCCTGCGCGTCACGAATCTTGCCGATAGGAGAGAACGCACTTTTCAGGTCCTTAACGAATGCGTCCCAGTCCCAGCGAGTCTGCGCCGACGCCTTGGCTTCCTCCTTGTCAAATGCTAACGCAACCCACTCCGCTGCAAAGCCTGTCTTCATGTACGACATTGTGAAAAGCATCTTCTGTTTGGGCGTCGGCTCATCGTCCTGGTTCTCGAAATACATAGAACGTGCCAAAACCACGCAGAGAACTAGAGTTGTCGAAATCGGATTCGTCACTCATGCTGGACGAATAGGGGTTCGAAGTCGGAAATTGGACCAGGATATACCGAAGCGATAACGAGCGTCGGAATTAATGATGCGGGGGGTTTGTAGCGGGATTGAACGCCGCAGGATAGCAAAAGAATGAGTCGCAGGAACGTCGTGCCTTTGTCAGACGTCTCAGGATCGAGGCGTAACTCAAACACAACAACAATGACCTCAATACTGAAAGAAGAGACGAGCACGAGGTTAGAGAAAGAAACAACGAGAACATGACTAAATACTCAGAAAACAAGCGTGCGTAAACGATGTATTCCTTGCCAACCACTGGCATGCAAAGCGCGCATGACGGAAGCAAGCGCTTCTCATTCACCGAAACGCGCAACGGTGCACGTCATAAAATGCCCCTGAGTCCCTGAGTCGAAGCTCACAGTGGCATGAGCATCTGAGGAAGTCCAATAGAGTACCATTCGCGTATTTGTCTCCTCACGGATCGTGTCCTTTTGTGTCTTCTACCGTTCTTCAGCCACTCCCATTGTATGTATTTATACAGAGTCATTCAAGTTCCGAGACCTGAACCATTCCCACTTACTCCGTCATCCCCCACTGGCAGACACAATGTCCACGGAAGTCAACAATGAGTACGATTTATCCCTCCCAATTTCGTCATTGCTTCGCATTGGAACATCCAAGGCTCATGAAGATGCAGAGAACAGTCGAGGTGGCGTGCGGCTCGTAAAGGGCGAGCTCGACAAGGAAGAATACGTGTACTTCTTAATGATGCTATGGCATATATATGAGTAAGCACTCAACCTCGTCCAATCCCACCCCGTTCCTCATTGCATGTCCTCCTCAGCGAACTCGAACGGGGCCTCGAGACGCACGCGTCCTACCCGACGCTTCAGCCGACATACAACCATACCTTGCTCGCGCGCACACGGAGTATCTCCGAAGACATTTCGTATTTACTTGGAGTCCCGGAAGGAGAATGGCAGATGCACACGATGCATCAGTCGTTGATGACCTCGCCCCCTAAGCCCTTTGTGGACTACACCACGCGTCTTCAAGAGCTCTGCAGTCTGCTGGACCCCTCGCGTTTACTCGCACATGCCTACGTGCGCTACCTCGGCGATATGAGCGGTGGCCAATTCATACGACGACGCATAGCCAAGGCATACGACCTGGACGCGGACAGAGGAGATGGAATCCGATTCTACGATTTCAAGAAACTGGGTAGTAGCGAACTTGAATCTGCGAACACGGGGGATCTGAAGAAGATCAAGGAGTGGTATAGAGAAGGGATGGACGCAGGGGTTGGAGATGATGTCACGTTGAAAGGTATGGATCATCTTCTTCAATTCGAGTTATTGTGCGCTTTGCTGAACCGCAGTTCGCCAGTGGCGGTATTGGAAGAGGCCAACGACGCCTTCAAGTTTAATTCTGGTATCTTCGAGCTACTATCAGGTCCGGAGCCGCAAGTCCACCGATCGCAGCAGCCAGAGTCCGCAGCCTCAAGGCCAGAACGGTCTAAGGCACCCCGGGCGCTATATGAGCCAATATTAGTTTCCTTTGGTGGACTCATATCTGTACTAATGACCGTGGGCCTTGCCCATTTTGTCATTATGGGCGCTGGTAGCGCGAGTGGCAATTGTGCACTCAGGGGAGTTGAGCCTTGGCTACGATGGCTTCTATCTGCTGCGTAACGATTGAAAGACGCCTTATATTACAGTACGGAGTTTATTAGTACCAGACCTTATGTAACATACGCACCTTGTACAGTACCAGACCCATTTACCCTTACTCATGAAATACATGATTTTGTAGAGCATCACCGAAGTTAGCGGGTACATACAATGAACAGAGTAGCCAGCTACTATTAGTGTCCTGCGTAATAAACTACACATACTAGTTGTCCTTTTTGTGGAGATCACGGGCTTCTTCCGAATGCATCTTTTCCATACTCCTCTTTGAAATCAACAGTCGATGCACGCATCGGTTGCATAACAAGCGTCGTCGTGCTCTGGGAGTCCTGCAACGGCTCGTAGGTACTGCTCTTAAAACCGCTCCCAGGAACAGCAGCCCCGCCCTTCTGCTTCGCAGCCTTCTTCGCCAGGCGCTTGCGTCTACAGCAACAACGCCATACGCAATAGCTCACTAGCAGAATCAAGAACAGCAGGCTTCCCACAAGGATTTCAGGCCAACGACTTAGAACCTCTTCTTCATATTGTTGCTTTTTCTCTGCGGCGCTCTCGGGCGAGTGCTGCTGTTGCGATGCAGGAAGCAGGGCGTATTGAGAGGAGTTGATTAGGTTTTGCCCGTTCAGTCGAACCTGGATAAAGTCATTGACAGCAGATTCGACGTTTGTGAGGGGGAGTAATTGGACGTAGGGATTGTTGGAATTCGAGCCACCATTAATGAAATTTCCGTAGCTCAACAGGGTATATGCGTTCCGCACTGCGGGGACGTCAGATAGTTGTTAACCGAGGAGATAAATAACTTACGGAAAGCCATTCCCATGATCATGTCGTACTCTCCGAGAAGACTAAACGCGGAGGTGACCGGTTGAAACTTTTAGGAAGCACATATTTAGGACTAGATCCGTGATACGGAGAAATGATAAATTACATACCGTCCCCAAGCAAGCGGCGTTTCCGTTTGAGAAGGTAACTCCGAAGTCGCTCGACGACACGTCGAGGGGGTGAATAGGGTATGAAACGCCTCCAAAATTGAAGGTAACATTAATGAGCTGTCCGCATGGGATTAGCCAAGCTTGGCTTGCAGTTGACCATTCGGCGCCCTGCACACGCCCGTAAATGGCGTCCGACACTGTTCGGGGAACTTGGGGCAGGGTGAAGCCAGAGTCTAAAACTCCCACTATTTGACCGTCAGGAGCCTTAGGGACAATGGATGAATACGATATCGCCTGTCCGTCAGGTCCAATGATGCCATTGTCCTTGTTTGTCAGAATCTGCCAATGTTGATCCTCATCGGTGACCTTGTAAACCTTCTCTATCGACAACTGTGGCATGTTGGTGATGTTCTCGTATCCTGGAACGACTTCTGCAATAGTGAATTGGCCGGTGATGTTAGTTCCTGGGTCACCACGGCGGCTGAGCATCATAGTTATGTAGTCATTGGAGGAGGACGAGCTCTGTTCGAAAATACGGTTAATTGGGTTGTTCCCCGAGTTGCCGCTGAGTTTTTTGTATATTGAAGATCCAGAATTTGGGCCCAGGCCGATGAGACCGTCGTATCCTTCAGCATGAATATTTGAGGAGAAAGATGAAGTATTGGTGACAAGCACTGCACTGGATGTCAGAAGAGGAGGAAGGATGAAAGAAGGAAGACGGACAGAATGCCTGATCGCTGACGGACTGTCCAGCAAGTCCGAAGGGTGCAGTATAGATATCGCCTGGCTATGGAGGTCATAAACCGCCAGAAGTGTAACTTTGGACAACTGACCGGCGGCTGTTCCAACAGCGTATGAAAGTGTCAGCGAGTCACCGGTATCTGTTGCTCCAGATACTGAGCCAGTCACCCATAGATCGGAGCTGTTACAGTGGGTGGAGGAGTGAACAAATGCGCGCAGGTGATGTGAAGTTGTCGAGAAGATTACCTTCCAGTATCAAGCATCACAGATACATTCTGACCTCCAAGGGTGATGTTAGTGAAGTAGAAAGAGTTCTGCGTGTTGCCGATAGGTACAATGCCATTGGAAGACGACTGGCGAGGGAAATGGTGAGTAGCAGATGTTTCCACGCGAACATCGAAAGGGATTCGGAGAGCAAGAACTGAAAGCGAGCACAGCGAAGAAATAAAAGAGAGTGAAGTGAAGGAGTGCATCATCGACGGGGAACAACAGTGTGAACCCTGCGGAAGGTGGAAGGTAAGTAGTGTTGAAGAATAAAAAGAAGAATTCAAGTTGTGTGACCGTTGACCGGGGCGCACAGCCTTCGTATGTAGTTCTCTCACTGTGTCAACGTTAACGACTTCTAAGTCTTCTTAGTAATTCTCACCAGTTCCCAGCATTAGCTACTGGTCCATGATGTCGGTGAGTGACATCCATCATATGATCTGACTGACTCGGTTGGACTCAATATAACATGATTGATGCCAAGGAAATCAGTCGCGTGTACCAAGGCGTAGCAGCACTGCAGGTTAACCTGTGCGTGCTCTAAACACAACGTTGGGCGCTGCCCAAACGTTGGCGGCTGAAGGGCATCCATAAGCCACCACAATCATTCACAATGATGGGCGTCCTCGCTCCGATCAATCCTGATGCCCACGCGGTGCTGTACACGAGCCGACTGTCATATAAACCCTACGTGCATGTAGTAGAAGCATCCTCAGGCCTTGCTTGTTCTTTCATCTACATTTCCAGTTTGCTTCCACTGGTATGAGGTTCTGTCCGTTCCTTTCCCCCCTTGGCTTTCTGGTCACGTTGGATCTTGTAAATGGGATTCACCTCGAACTCCGTGGCAAGACTGGTATTTCAGACCTTCAGAGGAGGACAAGCATCAGTGGTCTCCAAATCTCTTTGCAAGATGACCAGAATATCCGGTACATGTCAAACATCACCTTGAATGGGCAAACATTCGATGTTCTGGTCGATACTGGTAGGAAAGTTGGCGCATTTGAAGTGATAATTTTGGGATCTATTCTGACACTATCCGGACTTCAGCTCTGATCTCTTCATAACCTCTGAGGTTCCGGGGGCAGTCGACCAGCACTACCAGGCTTCAGTTGCCTACGCATCTGGAGGTGCAGCTGGTAAGCTGTTTTGGGTTCTTCTGTGCCAGATGGAACTCGTGGCTCATTTCCGTTCGCCTCAAGGGGAAGTCTTCTCAGCCACGATGGATTTCGCCGGATTTACAATTGAATCCCAATATTTCAGTGCGTGTAGTGCCTTGGCTGCTATGATACGTCCTAACCAATCCAACACAGTATTTGCAAGCTCAGCGCAAGGATTTTCGTCGACAAATGGTCTTATCGGTCTTGGGCCATACTCAGGCTCTGTGATCAGAGATCTCGGTCGGACACCGGCCGCAGACCCACCTCTTGACCGCATCTTCCGCTCTGATGACTCCATATCGAACTTCCTCGCTGTTCTTCTCGACCGCTCTAATGACCCCGACGAACCTTATCCGGGCGACCTTACCATCGGAGAAGTGCTAGCTGGTTATGAGGATGTTTCTACCCAGCCTAAACTCCCAGTCACGTCAGTCATGATTCCCGGGAACCAGCATTGGATGACATTACTTGATGAGAATGGGATCATCGGCCCAGATGGCCAACCGATTACCATCAAGACTCAAGTGACGAACTCATCATACCCTAAGAACGCAACTGTCGTCTTTGACACAGGTTTTACGTTCCCACAAGTCCCATCGTAAGTTTGTTATAGGAATCATCACCATCATCACCACTACCATCTTCTGCTGGATTCTGATATGTCATGACAGATACGTTGCCGAGGCGCTTTACAGTAACGTTCCCGGTGCCTCCTTGACGAATATTGGGGGTATAGGAGAAGTGTGGAGTCTCCCCTGTGATCAAGAACTTAATGCGACCTTCTTGTTCGCCGGAATCAAATTCCCTATCCACCCGCTTGATCTCAACTTTGACATTGGCAACAACCAGTGCATTGGGGCTGTACGTTTGTGGCCATTCGAGTGTTGCTAGCTATTATATTAATTCCCTCTAACAGTTCCAACCGTTCTCGTTCGACGATGCTCCAGGTGGTGTGGTAATGTATGATATGGTCCTCGGCATGGCCTTCTGTGAGTTTGGGCCATCTATTCTAGGATACTTAAGTGCTAAAACTTAACAGTGCGTAATTCATACCTCCTGATCGATTTCGGCTCCTTTGTCGACGAGGCGCCTCCTGGCACCAACGCGCCGTACATCCAATTGCTGCCAATCACCAATTCCAGTCAAGCCTCCGTTGACTTTGCGGAAGTGCGCTCTGCCAACGCCACAAATCTCTCCACGGTGTCCAACAATAAGAGCTCGACTAAAACCCCGACTACTAGTACGTCAAGGTCGGTGCTGTCGGCATGGGTAATTGGTGTGATCGTCGGCAGCATTGTTTTACTTTTGCTTCTTGGCATTGGCATATACTGTTGTTTCCGCCGCCGCCGCTCGAAGCTTGCCTCTGCTGCTACTCAGAGTCAGCCCGTGTGGGTTCCCTACGAACCACAGTCTTACCGTCCGCTGCACGACCCCTCGCCGCAAGGAGCGTACGATATGCACATGGCGCCTAATGCGAACCCAGGTTACGCTCCTGAATACAGAAATGCTTGGGATGCACGTTATTGATGGAATGTGGCAAATATGCGCATTGTGGAGGTTGTCTTCATGTTTGTTGTACTACCCTGTTTTCATGTGATACCCTTTCCTGCTCTCAATACTTATTACCTGTGGACTATACATAGAATATCTCATTACTTATTAGTGACTTGCAGGTCATCACCCAACTTGAATTAACATTGGATGCATCTCATAGCGGGTGAATGACTGGAGATGACGGGGATGGCGTTGAGAGTTGTTTGCTGAATTAATTCATGCATGCGGACACTAGTGCCTACCACAAACAGCTTGTAAGTAATAGTTGTAGCTCTCTTGGTCACGGTGTCGTCTTGTCATTCTGTCCGAGTCATTTCAAGAGCCCTATCTTCCTAGCGACCTGTACCACTCCGGCAACGTGCATTTACTCGTCAAGGTCGCTGTCGCCGAGAACATACCCATACATGGCACCGACAATCCATTACTATTGCCCATGTCAGTCTGGGGAGTCACTCCAGACGCCTCCGCCTCCTCACATGGCGTCCTCCTCTGCTAGTTTCCACCTTCTGCATAGTTTGTTCTTCTGCGAGGAATGTGATGCTGTTCGCTGCAATCGCTGCGTTGCCGTCGAAGTCAGTGGCTACTACTGCCCAAATTGCCTTTTCGAAGTCCCAAGTGCAAGCGTTCGCGCGGAAAAGAATAGGTATGCTGCTTTTATTCTGCTGATATGATCGTTGCTCACAAGTCATAGATGCGCTCGAAATTGCTTCTCATGCCCTATATGCCGGTCAACCTTGCAAGTAGTCGCGTCTGACCCTCCTGATGGAGGTGATGGTCGTCCTTCGACGTCTCTAAGTAATATTGGAGAGCCTCCATTCTTTCTTTATTGCAATCACTGCAGATGGGACTCTGCCGAAGTTGGGATAACATTCGAGAAACCAACTGGTCTAGCTGGTGTGTTCCTTCTCTCGCACACCGATTCACGCCTAACTGCCCATCTGATAGCACAGTTGCAGAAATTCGAAGACTCTGCACCCGAATCCCTGGAGTTTGAGCGACTAAAAGAGCATTTTGAACCCTTCCTCCGTACAGCATCTCTTTCTTCCTCGTCTCATATTCCGAGTACGTCATCTCATCATTTGCATACTTCGTCTGCTACAGCCGCTGCTTCCGCTGCGCTTGCGCGCGATGTCCCCGGTGTTGGGAAGTACAACCCTCTCGTCCGTAGTCGTGTGGGTCGGGACAGGACGGCAAACAAGGACGAGATGCCGGAGTACAAAAGTAGGATGGAGATTGGTGTCCTTGGTCAGTTGGGGTCTGAAGGAGATGATTCGGATGTTGATGCACTTCGACGCATGGAAAACGTGGAGGAAATTGCGTCGCTCGAGCAAAGATGGGGGAACAGCTGGACGACCTCGCTCAGAACAAGGTGCGCACCTTGTCGGTCATTTGTCGGAGAAGATACTAAACTGGAAATTCGCAGCGATCTGAAACCTCTCCGCATTCCACTCCATTCTAAAGTCTCGAAGCGATGTCCGACGTGCAGACACATCCTTATAAAACCAGAACAAAAAGCACAATCTGTACGATACAAGATAAAGCTCGTAGCCGCCAATTATCTGCCAGCCATCACTGTGGGACTTCCCCACACTTCAGGAACTGATACCACTAGGCGTCCCCAGACTAAGGCACCCGGTGTTTCAGATGATAGGAATGCTGGCGTTTTAATGGCTGGCAAATCTTACCCCTTCCACCTTGCCCTGACAAATCCACTCTATGATCCGATTCAAGTCCGACTTTCAGTTCAGCGAATGCATGTCACTGCAGTGACTGACGGTAGTGTGCCTGAGAAGGCTCGCAGAACCCCCTTCGCGGTGTCCCTTCCTACCTCTCCATTCCCTGTCGCTGCATTCGCCGAAGCATGGGAATACGATGATGATGATGACATGTTCGGGCTGGAAGATGACGACCTTGGTTTGGATGTGAGCCGAAGTCGAGATAGAGATGGTAAAGGGAAGGTCAAGGCAGTAGGCGTCTTGGAAAAGAGGGCCAATGTTACGGTTGTCGGTGGTGAGGTTGTTATCGGGAAAGAAGCTCGGGGACACGTCAAGGTGCGCACTGACAGGAGCGCTTGTGGATTCTTCGCCGTACTCAAAGGTCCCTCGGTTTCTAGTTCAATATGCTGGTTTCCTACACCTATCGATCCGATGATCCACTACCCTCGGAAGATGGTGCCGGAACGCCATCCCGCATGGTGGTGAAGAGTCCTGAAGTGAAGACATTCACTTTTTATACTGTCGTCGATCTTGGTCCCATTCTGCCTAGGGAGGAGAAAATAGATCCTGATATCTGATTAGCCCAGCATCGGGATTGCTCGCTGCTGCACTGCCGCAACGCCGTCCCGCATGGTGGTGAAGAGTCCTGAAGTGAAGACATTCATTTTTATACTGTCGTCTATCTTGGTCCCATTCTGCCTAGGGAGGAGAAAATAGATCCAGATATCTGATTAGCCCAGCATCGGGATTGCTTGTTGCTGCACTGCCTTGTACGTTGTGTGAATAATGAATTTGCTCCCCTAAGCTTATAATAAGTACCCGTCTTGAGAGTCGTCCAATTTTTGAACGCCGGAGGTGCTGGCATACAAGCGAGACTGACTGAGGGTAGTCAACTTTGGGGCAACATGACTCGGTCGAAGCCCGCAATGCACGTGGGAACCGTCAAACGTTGCAACATGCTCATCAAAAGCGGTATCAATTATCATTGCGAAGTCAACTTCTGAAAGGTCTGCAGGGAAACTGCGGTGCCGGACTGTGCATCATTGTACAGGTCCCAAGATGATATCACTTCCGTCGGTTCAGGATGACTCGAACTGATGCTCTCAGCTTGCGCAAGCGTCTTGTCTTGTTCTATATAAACACCATCCACAAAGCATGATGGAGAACCAACACTCCGCACCTGGCAGTCAAAATGGATTCAATTCCCCCTTCATATTCTTCTTCCTCGGCGTCGCCTTCATACACCCCTTCTCCGCCATCACCTTCATACTCGACAGTGCTTCTCCCCGGAGAGCAAACTGTTGAGGAAACCCGATGGACTGGTTCACAAACCCATAACACCGGAGTCTTTCGTAGGATAACAGACAACGTCACACTTGTTTTAAGAGATCAGAAGCCGGGGAGCATAACGCCCAGTTATGGCAGAAATGCACTCATTCGAGGTCACATATCTTTGCGAAGTTCGGAGGGCCTCACGGATGTAACTTTGATGGTACGTGTTGCGCCTTTCTTCCTAATAGATCGTTTTTCTTATTTTCTGCATTAGCTGGAAGGTCAGATTCGCGTTGAGACATCAGGGACAACCCTCACTACGACCATTGCATCCACTTCCTATTCTTTGTGGAATTCTTCGTCCACTGAGCCTTGCCCTGAAACTCTCCCGTTTATGACATTCTTCCCTTCTACATTCGTGGAATCAGGTCAATCACGACCTTTGCCCCCCTCATTTGAGGACAAAAGCGAGAAAGCCACGTGTTCCTATACCCTTAGCGTCATCGTTTCAAGGCCTCGACGATTCCTATCCTCATTCCGTTCTAGTGATGCGTGAGTACAGACAAGCAATGTTAATACTTACTTTTCTGACGTGACAACTTATAGCCTTGTGGTACCCATATTGTATCGTCCGCGTTCTCGCGCTCATACACCGATGCTTCCAAGTGACGCGCCCTTCTTGACTACTGTAAAAACTTCCCCTGAAGAATGGCGTCAAGTACTCTGTACCATGAATGCAACACAGCGCTCTGGGCTCGCACCAGTACAATGTCTGGTAAGCAATTTAATCGCGCTCTGTGAATCCCTAGTCCTGACTACTTTTGTAGCTATTTATTCCGTCGGTACAAATTTATGCACTATCTGAAACTATCCCATTCCATCTCCAACTGCGTGGCCCGCCGAGCTCATTGGCGCCCTTCCTTGAAAAAACTTCCGGAGAGATTTCTATCCGTGTCCACTTGCTTCGTCAAGTAGTTGTAAAAGCTTTCGATGACCCGAAAACTACATCCAGGCAAATATTAGGCGAAGCAAAATTGACGTACTCCAGTCCTCTACCCGAAAACCATCACTTGTACCGCAATCACCCCCTCCGCGAGGGCATTGATTGTCTTGATTGGGATGGTGAACTGCGATGTGCCGAAGATGATACAGTCGCAAGCTTCGCTACACAAACACTCACAGTCAGAGTGAGACTTGAACTCCACTGCCCCTATGATGTCCCTGCTAATGATATGTTGCAGGACTATATTGTACTCTCTCTCGATCCTCTGGAGCCAATGAAGTGTCCGCTTCTTGCAACGAAATGCTCTCATCCTATTCGTCTGGTAACGGATTCATGGTCTGACCGAGCAATGACTTGGTAGCTGGATGTGACCGACTTGGTCCATATATATATTCTACACACGGCCCTGCTCCATACTATTCATACATACCCCATTCTGGCTATTTTGGTAGGAGACATTACAGAGATTATAGTGCACGTCTTATTAATCCGTTTACTGATCTATCTATTCGTATTTGACCCATTAGTGATATTTCCCGCCGGCTTATGCGCTGGTCAGGTGATTGGTAGATCCTAGCCTTAGGTAGATCCGCAGTATTGTGCAACTTGCGACACGGGCCCCGCTTGCAAGGGCCTGTCTGGCGATGGGGGGGCCGTCTCGCTGCAATTGTACACATTTTTCCAAGTGACGTCTCGTTTTTCCGTATGTTGTTTGACAAGGAAAGTGCTTGAGTTCCTCTCGGACCTCAGTCTGTGGCGCTTCGAATGTGCCAAAATAGAATGCCTAGGTTGGACTGCCCTGCACTGAAGTTGGCCGTTTCAGTAAGCCAAACATACGCAGCAGGCGTGCATAGTGACCGTGACCTTTGCCAAGTTTACGACATTATTGACCATCATGACAGCCAAGTGACAGGCTCGCGTCCCGACCCTGGCCGTGTATCTAACAGTCAACTTGAAGGAAATGAGGATTCTATCGAGTTCTGTCGTTGAGCTTGACCACTAGCCGCCACCAGGTTTCGATGGGATCGCTCACGGGAGTAATTGAGTTGATCATGGCCAATGAAATTAGCTTCTTCAGTCAGGGGAGGGGCTCCGAAGGAGCCACGCGTGAAAATAAGGCCAAGAGTTCCCCTTCTGCCAATCACTGGTTGCGGTGTTGAAAGCGACCAAGGTTTGGTAATCCGAGTCATCAACTAATCATCATCATCGCATTTGGTCACGCGTTCTTCACGCGGTCATAGACCGAGCATAGCAAGTAAGTGCAGGATGGCGGCTGTCCATCGCTCTCACCGGCCACCGGTTTGCATCTCTTCATCCTGATTCTGATGGGCCATGCACCGACCCGAATTTCGCATCAGTCATAGCCGTTAACCGCTAAATGGAACTAAGGATCACAGGATCCACCTTGTAACCGAAAGTGATGTAACTGTCAACACCACTGCCAGTGGCTCAGGCATGAATATAAAGCTGTCCAACTCCACCCCCTTAAACTACGAGCTACTGCCGCCCTCCCAACATTACATCTAATCATGGAATCCTTATCCATCCAGCTGTTGCCAGAATATACTCCATCTACCCCTGCGCCTGACTATTCTTCTAAACCACTTCCTGGTGAGAAATGCATACAGAAGTCTCCTCGCGCCGTATCATCGCATTCGGACAATGCCACATTTACCTACCGAGAAAGAGGCATGACCCTAACTTTGAAGGACTGTCGTGATGAAAACGGCCGTCCTACCTTTGGTCTTGGAAGTACTATCCGAGGAGAAGTTGCACTTGAGAATCGTCAGAGAGTTATATCTGTTGCAGTCAAGGTATATAGAATTTCGTCGTTATTCACAATTGATTGCTAAGGTCATCAATGATACAGCTTGAAGGTCGTGTTTGCCTTCGAGATCAACCAACCATCAAAGTGGTTACTCTTGTTTCAATGGAGCGGACACTATGGGAAAGTGCCACTCTTGATGACGAAACCGAAACTTGCCCTAGCATCATACCGTTGTCTATGTCTTTCCCAACCTCCTACCGAGAGCGTGGCCAGGATCGTTCTTTCCGTTTGCCACCGTCATTTGAACTGTCATCACCGCAACGTGTGGTTATAGTTTACACACTACAGATCATTGTGACAAGGTCGCGAAACGTCCCTGTGATTGGGAAAAAGCTTTCGAGGTAAGTGTGCAACAGGTTCAATATATGTATCTTGAAAAACTCATAATTCTCCAGGGAAGTGCGCATGAACGCCCAACTCCAATATCGTCCCAGAGTGCGACCGTCAAGACCGGTGCCAGATTGTTTCAGCGAGTTGAAGCGATCTCCCGAAGATTGGACTGAGATTACTTGGATCACAAAGCCAGCTGTTGAAAAAGAAAATAATGGTGCGTTCTTGGCGCGCTGTCATGTGAGTCAGATTTTTTTCAGGACAATGATTTAGTAGCTCATACTAGTTTATTCCTACTAGTTCTTCTTTCCGTCCGTCCGCGTGTTCACCGCTTCGGAAAAAGTGCCATTCCATCTACGGCTAGATACCTCGCCAGCCTTCTTGAGCAGTCTTGCCAAGCTCTTCCTTCCTCAACAAGATCCGTTAGCAATTGAGGCACCCGTGCACGTTTATCTGTTACGGCAGACCACTGTCAACGTTCAGGGCACGTCATTCTGTCATGAAGATGTTCTTGGCTGCGGGAAGATGATGCTGCAACCATCATCCACCTCCAAAGTCGTGTTGTCAGAGTCAGAAGAACCTGTGTCGTGGAGTTGGAATGGCGACCTTCGGTGTGAAGTCCCCGTTGTTAACACCGGTTTCACCACCGGCCAGATCACAACCACAGTGAGTTCGCACATTTTGTTTTAAAATCAGAAAACCAAACTTAGGCTACGATTTCAGGACTACATTGTGCTGTCTTTATTACTTCCACCTGGTCCGTTGGGGTTCGACTCTACCCTTCGACGTGCTATCCCTATACGACTTGCTACAGAACGATGGATTGATCGTTCATGAACGCTGCTATGTGTCTGAACTACGTACTGCACGACATTCTCTTCAACCATAACTCTCTATATTGTTATTGCCCCTTATAGCTATTATTTTCCTGTTAAACCATAGTACTTGGACTACCGTGTATCCATACTCATGCTGCATGCAGCTTTCTTACCTTATAGTTCTGTTGAATTTATTCACGGAATAGTTTATGATTACTGTAATTGATGATTAGTTATGATTGCATGATGTTGATCAAAATATTGATTTCAATTTTCCATGAATGTTCGTTCTGCTGCGCTTTCCACTGTAAGATTTAAATAGAGCCAACGCCCGAATAGCCCCTGGTCCACAATGACGCTGTGCTCTAGGTTATTCACTCTTTACCACTCCACGATGACCTAGTCTCCCGTAGGCAGACAAAATAGAACTTGAAGAAAAACAGTCGTCCCATCTATATTATGACGACAACCATGATTTCGGACAAAGTCTACTCGCTAACTCATTCTGAGAAGACGCTCACCACAGCGTTTGCGGCCTCCCCGACATCGTCACCAGGGCAGCTTGCAAACACACTCTATGAAGAGCATCACAAGCACCCCGTAGCCTCTGGCGGCTATCTGGAGACCTTTATGGGCGTGCTGCAGAGTGGAAATGCGAATGAGACGCATGGAATTCTTTCACAGGAACCTACGCTAGCGGATCTCGACAGCGCCGCTGAGTGCGGTGATTTCGGCAGTAGGCCAAGCGATTTGTTCCTAAAGGTGAGGCATTCTGAAACAGTCTAGATACGTATAACGTTGATGCATCGCATATAAAAAGATCTACTGTAACGTGCTCGCTACACTCGAGACAAACCCTTGGGCAGGCGTGGTATCGCCCCCCTTGCTGGGGTCTAGAGGCGTCGTGAACCTGAGCATTATTTCTGTGTAATTCTAGGCTCTTTGTCTGCTTGTCCTTATTTACTCACGCTGTTGAGCAGTATTCCGGATATCATCCAGCATCATTATGACTGCATCGTCCGCGCTGAGTCCGAAGTGTTCCTAGCAACTAACTTCTGGCAGGCGTCCAAGTCCGCGAGCAAAATATGTGATGCTTTGGTCGAACTCTCGCGCAGAGCGATGAACAGGGGGAAGAAGGTCGTGGTGAAGATGATCTACGACCGCGCCAATTTAAAAATGCTCACGGAAAGCCACATTGTCGTCGACGACGCAGAAATGGCTAGTGACGATGTAAAGCTTCCCAAGAGGAGCGACATGCCAGGACTTGAATTCGAATTAGTGAATTTTCATCAGTACGTTTTTACGGTTTTCGCTTCGTGTGTGCGAATTGCTACATTCTAACTTCTGGTGAATACGTAGACCAATTTTTGGGACATTCCATTGCAAGTTTTTGATCGTGGACCGTAAAATGGCGCTGCTCAACTCGAATAATATTCAAGATCGTCCTAACGTTGAGATGATGATCCACTTAGAGGGCCCCATTGTTGACGGTTTATATGACACTGCTCTCATTAGCTGGTTCAGGCCCATGCACCCACCCCTTCCGTTGCTTGGTTCCCGGTATCGCACGCCTGAAGGAGGTTATAAGTTTGGAATGGACAATGAATATGCCACGACGTGGAATCTGGATGGCGGCCAGGGAGCGGAACTTTTTGCGAAGAAGTTAGAACAGGAGACCGGCGGCAAATCCGACGGAGACGGCGATGAAGGAAGAAAGAATCAGATTACCTCATTGGGGTCCCC
>PVYE01006369.1:17490-27728 GCA_002995055.1 Rhizopogon rudus
GGATTCCGGAGTTCCATTCATCTCAGGCTCCTACCAGACTATCACAGAGCACCTCAGTAAGGCATCGTCTTCTTTTACTTCTGCGAGTCTGGTCTAACGCCACACAGATGCCGGAGATCAGCCAGATACCCACGCCAGCATTCCGTATGAGCCGCCGGCTTCGTCTGCAGACGAATACACCCCTCACGTCCTCCACGCATCTCATGGAGAATGTCCCATGGCGCTGGTGAACCGCGCTCCCAATGGGAAGCCTGGGAATCCAGCCAGCGGTTTGCACAACACGCAGGATGCAGCCTGGCTTGCAGGGCTGAAATATGCCCAGAGGAAGGTCTTCATCCAAACCCCGACCTTCAACGCAGTCCCTGTAGTTGATGGTGTCTTGAACGCGGTCAGGCGTGGCGTTGAGTGCACGCTGTATATAGACGTAGGCTTTAATGACGGTGGGGAGGCACTTCCTGGACAAGGAGGCACGAATGAGGAAGTAACTAAGAAGATGTTCGCACAGTTAACAGTCGAGGAGAAAGAGAACCTCAAAATCTATTGGTATACAGGCAAGTGCTTCTCCCGCGACGTGATTTCGTTCTAGAACTTACCTGCGTTCTCATTCCAGGCAAAGATCAAATGAAGCCCATTAATGCTTCCGCGCAGAAAAGAAACTGCCATGTATGTATCATCTCTTGGAACGGCTGACGGTGCCCTCATGTGATTCTAGGTGAAACTCATGGTTATTGATGACTCTGTCGGGATTGTAGGCAATGGAAACCAGGGTATTATATCCGGTTCTCACTGGTGGGGCTAATGACTGATGTCATCACTTTCAGATACCCAATCTTGGTATCATAGCCAGGAGGTGAATGTTATGATAGACAATCCTGCAGTTTGCCAGGAATGGCTTGATGGCATCCGGAGAAATCAGAACACGCATTTGCATGAACTGCAAAAAGATGGCGTATATCGTGACAAGGACGGCAACCCACTTACGGACTCTACTGGGGTTGGATCAGGATTTCGGGGAGTGGTTAAAGGAATCCAGGGAAGCATCGCGCGCGTCCGTGGAAAGGGTGGTTTTTAGACCTTCTATGGTAGAACATCACGAAGTGTATGGACGCAACTTATACATAAGTGGAACAGCTAGAGAGAGCTAGAGCATTAGTATTCACCCATGTCCACACTTGTGGATATTATAAGACGAGCCGGCCGATGCCCATGTGGGCGTACGTGGCGGATTGTGTGTACGTAGTGACACTAGCTCGAGGTTGCCTTAATGTTTCTTCATCCAAAGTCACGGATTTTGTCATGCGATATGACTACCAAGGTCCACCACAGCTCCCCAAAGCTCCAGAAATCCGTCTTACACCCATTTTTTAGAACGTTGAAGCGTAGGTCTGTCGACATAAAGAAGCTTAAAATGGTCCAGATTCTAGCTAGTGGCCTTCTATCGGGTAGTGAATCTGTGAAATGCCGAACGGAGTGGGAAGCCCGGGTTAAGTATAGCCACGAGCCCGCATGGTCGAAATTCAACTGGACGGTCCTCATAGGACACAATCCTGGCGAGATCAAATGAATGTTTCTAACGTTGCTAGTGCACTACCATGTCCACTGCAAGTCTCCCTGGCTATCCTTCTCTTTTGTCGCTTGTCCATTCCCCAACGTATACCGCCACTCCTCAAGCTCACGAGTACAGTTTAGCTCACAGTGCGCCTCTGAGACCTAACAGATCGCCGGGAGAATTTGTAAAGCAAACCAGAAATGGCGCGGTTATTCTTCGGCTCGTGGGCCAAAATGATCACGCCACAGTTCCCGTCTACGGCTACAGCGCGTCCGTGCAAGGTACCATCGACATCAACAAGCGAGACGGTATTACGAGTGTAGAGGTTCAGGCGAGCGAATTAGCCGAATAAATAGGGGGTTATTCTGATATAAATCCCTTTCTAGATCGAGGGCACCCTCAAGCTAGAAGAAGTGGCTGAAGGCGGGTCCACAAACTGCAAATTATGTCTCAACAGGAGCGTTCTTTGGGTCAAGGACAGGATATATCAAGCGCCCTGTCCAAGTTCTCTTCCTTTCAGTCTTTCTCTCCCGACCACTTTCTCAGACGGCGGAAGAACTTATGTATGTGAAGGCGCGAAGTATGAACGACGTTCCTAATGATTATGAGCAGCCTCTTCCGCCAAGCCACGAATCACACCTATCCGGTCTGCCTGGATTTCGGGCGAAGATAGTTTATAGTATCAGTGTCATTGTTGTGAAACCGCACCTCGTACCACATGCAGTCAAGTCATCCTTATTGGGCGGAGATTGGTGTGTTTCCAAATGGGATCGTTTTAACCTTGCCTTTCATACTTTACAGGACTATTTCAACTCCGTTTGAGTACCTTCCTCGCACTCGTCCGTCTGTCCCGTTACCACTACCTCTGGCGCCCATTCGAGGGGGAGTTCTCGAGACCCCACAATGGAAGGTTTTCCCATCCCTGCTTCATGCAAATCGAGGAGAAGACATCATGGTGAAGGTTCGTTGATGGTGCAGATGGATGTGCATCCCAATACTGATGGTCCCCTGGCATCAGTTATATCTCCCAGCCAATCAAATATTCTGCATGCATCAGTCCATCCCTTTCCACGTTATGTTCTCGTCGTCAGCGATATCTCTTGCCGCCTTTATGCCTTTGGGACCAATGGTCTCCAAGTTGTCTCTGAAAAAGCAGCACACGAAAATACAATTGTTAAGGCAAACAACTGCTGACGTTCGGTTGGTTCTTCCAATGATATCTGTGATTTTTTTGCTGACTTCGTTCGCTTAGCAGCAATGGGTTGATACTTGGCACCCGTGCTGACATATGGAGAGTCGATTGTATAGGCGAAGGTGCCTTCAGACACGCAGTATGTTAGCGCCGCAGCACATGACGTTTGACAACTGACGTGATTCCTGTTCAGGCTGATGGCCCACACTGGACTTCCTTTTCAGGAGAGATTTACATAAGTCCTGACGTCAAAGTCGGGGGCTTCAGGGCCTGTGGCTTTTCCATCAAGGTAGATAGGCTCACTTTCTGTTTAGGCCTTAGCTCACTGTTATTCATAAAGGATTTCGTGGTTCTAAACGTGACTCCGCCTGATTCTTCCAAATCACCTTTCAAGGAACTGCGACTCGTGGTTCCTGTCCGGCTTGCAACGGACCCCTATACAGCAGACGGATCGGGCTTGACTGCATATAACGATCAATATCGTCCTCCATCAGTATCGTCCTCCTCAGAAGAACTGGAGGCTTATCCAGAATTTAGGTACGGCTCATGATATCATGAAGCATCTCATAGTTCATAATGACCATGCTGGGAATGTCATTTTTTCAATTTACTGCATACTGCACCATTATATAGACCGCTCGCATTTTCGCTAGCGAACCCTCTTTTCATGTTTTCTGTTTTACCCTATACACGCACAGGAATTTTGACAGACTAGCACGTCGAGCTGACACGCCATGGTAACCAAGGAGTCGCTGTCGGCTTCATCATCATTCGTGAATCGTCGGTGTGGTAACATCGGTGGCTTAGGTTGGAATCCCAACTTGTGAACGGCGAATTGCTGAATACTATCGTTTGGAATGTCGTCATACAAGATCAAGGATCTATCAATCTAGAGCTATCAAGACATCAATCAAACCTGTCGAGGTGGATTAATGGATCTTGATAGCTTATCTACTCACTACTGGAAACAAGGGGGAATCTAAAGAAAACGGACACCCACGGGCTTAGTACCATATACTTCTCGTTCTGTGTGCAGGCACGATGTCATTCGTCTGGATGCCATCAACGTGATCTTCTCCCACTTCCAGCTTTTTAGCAAGATCCCAAAGATAGAAATCGATCAGCACGCTGTTCACTTCCCAATTCGACGCGCTGATAATCATCTCGTTTCGGACATGTTCCACAGCGATGATACTCGCAGCTCGCAGGCTCATTTCTTCTCTGGACCCAGGCTCAAATCGCCTGCCTTTGCGCAGCTTACGTATCAGCGAAGCGGGATAGGTGAGGATGCATAGGTGGTGCAGAATTTGTGGTACGCGGTAGTCTGCGAACATGGTTAGGTCACTTATGCGTGGCCCTGAAGGTCCAGGGAAAATGGGATGCGGGGTGTCTGGACTTTCTGGGTAGAAAGCTGCCCAGGTCTCTGCGACCAGTATCTGTGGTCGCTTCCAGAAAAAGACTGAAAAGCACCAACATCAGTCTCGTTGGATTTATACACAGCCGAAACCTCGACTCGCCTTGTCGTCCGTTAAATAATCGCTCGTCTCTAAAACTCGAGAATGAGTCCGTGACGAATCGGACAAGGTCTAGGGCTGTGCCCTGATTTTTATGTTTTCTTTGAAAGGCTTCAAGAAAACCTAGGTACGATCCTCCGAAATCCTACATTGCATGACACCTGCGTGAGTCCAGAATGCGTATACGTGTGGAAAAACTTACATTACATAGTATGGCGCCTACTTCGCGCATAATCGCCAAGCGCTCATTTAATAAAGGTAAAGGTTCGGCCGATTCGGGCGCAGCACGGAATACGTGAGCTATTAGTGAGTCTGGGCACTGTGTCTCCGAGGAGTAAAATTTTGGATCGGTGATAGGTATACCCCCCTCCAGCGCTGACAACACCGAGTCAGCCTACGCTCGATGATAGAATTCTGATGTATATTGCACACCTCGATTAAGAGCTGCAACTAGACTCCAGTACCCGGTGTGTACCTTTCTTGTTTCGTTGTGCCAGCTGGTTCGCCATTCAACACCATACCTATCTGGCTGACCTTCCCTTTCTGACCAAAAACTAAAATTCAGAGAGGAAATGAGGAATATCCAGTTCAGACATGCTACTGTGTCTGCATGGTTTGGGTCATATGGCTCCGGGGGGCAAATGTGCAGAGGATGGGTGCGCCATGTGCGAGGTGTATAAGATTCGGAGGAGAATCTTCTTGAGATCTGCCTGGCTCGCTCAGCCTTCATTATAAAAGTACAGCAGGGGTTTCACTAACGTATTCAGCGGCCTTTTGAACTGCATCGTGATTGATTTTGATAAAGTTCGTTTGCTGGAATGGTTATCGCCGTTCAAAATGTCCTCCGCGCGCAAAACGGAAAGAAAAAACTTACTTCGAGGACAAACTCGGCACTGGAAATGACAGGATTGGCGACGTGGGCCGGGGAATGCGGATAAGACTCTTCTAAGTGCTTTTCATCGAAGACAGGTGAACTGGATGTTGCGACGGGTGTTTTGGTGAACATTGTATTATCCGCAAGTTGTCAGGTTTTGGGGAACGAAGATAAAGCTGAGTGACGGTGTTCCTTTTAACTGAATCAGTTCTTGGCTCGGAGGAGTACGGTGCGTGCTTGGTAAGGGGATCGAAAATTTACAGGGGTGTTCTTAGTTTTAGAAACTCAAAACAACCTTTGTGGCAAAAAAAAGCTTGATCTATATTTAGCTATATTTAGGCGCGACGATCCTATGACGAGGACAGACGAGCGCTAGTTCAATTGAATCGAAATTTGAAAACAAAAGTACCTTCCGGTATTCACGGTGGTTTCTTGAAAATTCGCTAAACTCGCTAAATCCTCTAAATCCTCGGTAAGACTATTGATTCGACGAATTTTGCCCGTAACATGACAACGTAACATGCTACGGCTGCTCCCTTGGCCAAGTAGTACTGCATACTATCGTATACGGGAAGCCTCAAAGTCCACGCAAGCGACGGTCCGACACATAAGATACGTTGGCAGTTAACCCGTCATGTCAAATGTTCACTGACGTATGTCACTAGCGGCGATCCAGAAACAAACTTGTCACTTCAACCGTATGATTTGTAGTTCATATCTTCGGTCTAACAGGTTGACCGATGAGTCCATGTAACCTGAACAGAACTCGGTGACTACGGGGGTTCGCTGTGGCATTGCTCAATTCCCACAATGACGCGGCGGTTCGTACGTGACGACAGATGTTTTCTGAAGTGCAGAGATTTGGCTCTTGCACTCGCTGAACATCCTTTTGCCAGATCCGCTTCCAAATGAAATCCAACCCACGAACTCCTACGCTGCTCCATCACTTGAAATGAATCAGCAAGTCACCAGCAGCGCCTGAACTTCCATCCGCGATACTCCTACAGCGAGAATCAGAAACTGGGAAATTTTAACACGCCTTATGAGGCCTTGAAGATCACGGTGAGTTTGTTTCGTTCATGCGCAGCTATTCTAACTCACGAGCTCCTACGATGCTCCATTCACTTGAAATGAATGTGTACGTCACATCAGCGGCGACTACCTTTCCAAATGTACTCCACCCGCGATCCTTTCGCAGCTGGTTTGCAATCAATAAATGCGCAATTACAATGCAACTTATCGTGGCGCCACGCCTTGAAGATCACTGTAAGTTGGTTTCTTTCGATGATAACTCGACGCTAATTTCCAGCGACAGCCTGGTATTACAACACGCTATATTTATGGCATCTTCCCTAGTGCTCGGATCCCATCTGTCATGGACTGGTATGCTCACGAAGAATTTTAGTATGGCAAAGACACTTGTTTAATTGTCACTGGTGCCAAATATTCAGGAAGGTGAGTTCTCCTTGATGCCTTCGCTGTACCTAACAAGACGGAAATGAAATCTTCGTGGCACCTCAGCGGATCAACGGGCCACTCAGAATTTACAATCTAGGAATATCTGCCTTTGGTGCAGACGGGCCGGTACCATATCGCCGTGCACTTGTGAAAAGAAGTCGATTTCCATTGAAAATTACATGCTTTGTGGGAAGATGAGATACGTAGTGTTACCGTGGATGGGATACTGTACACACCGTACGTGGTCAACAGTAACTAGTAATACATGGAATGACGTACTAATAAAGGCCGATGTTCACTAACATAGGAACATAACAAGGACCGCTCATTCTGAGGTTGAACCTCGGCGTTTCGGAATGGTTTCTTCACCTCGCAGGACTTGTTCACCGTGCTGCTTGACTTCTTGTTTTCCGAAAGTCTGCAGAGAGTCAAATGAGAAGGATACTAGGAGATAAGTAACCAGGTCACTGACGGTTCCGCGAATGACCTGAGTGCAGATGATCGATGAGTAAAAAGACTAGTGTTGCCAACCGCGACATCATACCTTCGCATAACCTATGAAGCACGTCAGTTTTTAGCCATATTATGATGCAAACACACTCACCAAACACTTGTTCTTTGAAGGACGGCTTTTTGGAGTCCCCAGGAATCTCGACTACGTTGAGGTTCGGATCATTGGGATCAACTTCGGACGGATGACGAATCTGGTCCGCGGGAATCTTAGCACCATCACCAGGTGACGTAGAAGCTACACAAAAGAGAGAATAGAATATTGATGTACACAGTTCATCGAATAAATATACCTTGCTGTGGTGCGCTGTTGACTCTGGTGGGCTTAGTTACCTGGGATGGAGGGAGTGGTGCATCGTCCTTGGGCGACTGCTCTTCTGTTTTTTGAGTAGTGCTTGAACGTCTGAAATGCATATTTGAGACGGTGGGGTTGGATTGACGATGGGCGTTTTCACGATGGCCCTTATAGCATTCGAATGGTTCCATGACATCATCGTAGCGCCTTCAACAATTCCAAACATGTCGCTTACTTATTATGTAAGACACGCGATCTTCCCTCAATCCAAGAAGGTACATTTATACTCTCCGTGCAATTTCTTTGACGAGTCTGACCGAGACTTTGCAAGCTTTCGTCGCTCAACTCAATTGTTGATTGGAATTGAAATCAGGTTCAAACTCCTTGCAAACGTCGACAGTCTGCAAGTAGTGGATCATTTCATAGTCAACCTGAAATTCAAAGGATGACCGACGCCACCTCCTCAACATCCTATCCAACAAATATGACAAACTTGACAGATTTACAGTTGCGGCAAACCATTACACAACTCTCCAACGCAGCCAACAATCCCACCAACCAGTTCCAACACTACGTCTCCCCAGCACCCCAACAATCAACCTCAAAAGGTTTGCATCCTCCTCTCACCCGTTCATACTCACTCAACTCCCTCCAGCTTACCTCAAAAACGTCCACACATGGTCAACCACTAATGCGAACAAGACGCCTGGTGGCCGCACGCGTCATCGCACTGCAAAGAGCAGCGCTCCACCAGCCCCTCAACCAGTTACCACCGCGCACGTCTACCAACCGCCCCCACCCGTCGCAATCCCAGCTGTACCAGCCGCACCTGCCCTCCCACCTAACCCACCACGTCACCCACTCCCAGTAGTTCCCCAAGCTCTGCACTCCACCTACCCCTCCCGCCTACGCACAGGCACGACCCTCCTCGTCCAGCCCATCCTCACCCAGCCCTCTGCAGCAGCTGGAAACACCAGAGCCTCCACCCGCCGCGGGGGCATGATAAACTACGCCGAGCCAGGCTCAGGCGACGAGTTTCCCGACGCCGGTGCTATCGAATCTGACGATTCCGATTTCGTGGCTAGCGGGGGCACAAGGACGACGCTGAGGACGCGCAGGCAACTGGGCACTGGCATGTCGGTTTTTCACTCTGGGAGCGGGATGTCGACGCCTCAGCCAACGCAAGCGCCTGCACGCTCGACGCCCGTGCACATGCAGAATGACAAGGGGGAGTTGGATCAGAGTTATTTGGGCATGATCCCTCCGAGTCGGTTTATCAAACAAAAACCTATCGTTCCGACTGCGCATGAATATCCGTGCGTACTTTTTTTTATTTAAAAAACTATCATTATGACTATTACTATTATGATTACTGATCACTTCTGTCTCTAGTTCGCTGGATATGCTGCATGTACAAGCACAGACGCGCGCGTCTCTGGTTCCTATTCGCGTCGAGTTTGAGACGGAGACGCTTCGAATACGAGACTGCTTCGTGTGGAATTTGAACGAGACGCTCGTCAAGCCTGAATCCTTTGCCAAAGTATTCTGTGCAGACCTTGATCTTCCTGTCATCCCATGGGCGGAGACCGTCGCCAATCAGATTCGTGCGCAGCTCGAGGACCACGAAGGAGTCGCATCGATGGATTTGGGCGTGGACCATGCGATGGACCTGGACCCATACGCTGAAAGCGGCGATGAGATTCCAGAATGTCGTGTTATCTTAAGCGTGCGCAGCGTTGTTCTTATTCTATGTTCTATGTTTCACTGACGCGCGGACGGTTTTTTCCCTCCAGATTGACGTGCAAATAGCAACGTATCATCTACTCGACCATATAGAGTGGGACTTGCTTTCGCCCCTGACGCCTGAGGCTTTTGCCTCTCAACTATGTACTGAGCTGGGTTTATCAGGAGAGGCACTGCCCCTCATAGCCCATGCGATACATGAGGAACTTATAAAACACAAGAAGGACGCTATCGAATGGGGCGTCATTGGCGGAGACAAGGAGGCTGAGGGGATGAAGGACAAGACGGGGCTGGGTATGGGTTGGGGGCGCACGAAGGGACCAAAGATTTTGCACAGTGTGTGGAGAGAGTGGACGGAGGCCGAGGAGTTTAGGACAAGGTTTGAGGTCCTCACGGCGGAGGAGGTGGAGAGGAGAGAAATCGAGAAGGAGAGAGCGAGCAGGTGCGATCACGCTCTCGATTTTGATGCCGTGTTCCTGCTTTGTGCTGATTTCCCCCCACAGACGGTTACGTCGCGAGACGTCCAAGTTCCAAACCACAAGGACCAGGCGACGCTGAGTTCTGGATGCAGAAGGGGAAATTTTTTATATTATTTCTCCTTTAATCGTCGTGAATGTTCAATGAACGTCTTATCGTTGTATAGCTTCGGCGGTGCTGGCTGGCTTCTGAATCTGAATGCCCGATTCTGTTTTTGACGCGTGCCAGAATTGCATGATAAGACCTTGATACGCACGAAGATTCTCGCCGATCTCCAAGTATCGTTTCGGTCGTACAAATTCATTAGTGGACTCCACGACATGAAGCGAGATGCGCTCGGCGGCTATCGGGTGGGTGGGGGCGCACGGGTTGCAAATGCAAGTATGTCGTGTGCTTTCTGTGCCTTGGGACAATTGCCCTTGAAATATTCTCAGATCTGTGCAGGTGACCGTGCTGCCGCGTGTGCGCTGTGCAGCACATACTGTAGTAAGAATCGCTCCGCAATCGGGTCGAGAACGCATTTTTCATTAACTAGGGTCTCGGCCCCAGCAGTTGCGTAGGTGCACGTGGCAAGTGGCTACTATGTAGTAAAAGGCGTGCCATTTGGCAAAAAAGAAAAAAAAAAA
>PVYE01006369.1:27779-79815 GCA_002995055.1 Rhizopogon rudus
CTGACCACACGTCTGGAGCCGGGCCTCTTGTCGTACGGGTACGATGCGACCCGTGCCATCCGAGTCATTAATGAAAAGTGATAGTGATGCGAGCCCTTCCTTTGTCGTGTCGTCGACACAAGGTAAACAAACGCTGACGGGATGTCGAGTTAACTTCATTATAATGGTGGCAGAAAAAATTTCGGATGCGCGGAGCGGACTGTGCAGCATCATGATGATGATGATGATGATGATGATGTGCATGTGAGGCATACTTCAGAAGTTTGGCTCACTTCAATACATTAACGTGGCGATGCGGTGCGAAGAAAGAAAAAAAAGAAGTTCCGATGAGGGGGATGGGGGGGTGCTGTCATTATGAACGAGAACATGCGGCACTTGCGGTGGTAGAATATATTTTGCTTTTTTTTCGGAACCGGCTGGACTGTCGGCCGCTGCTGGATTTCAGATTGTGGATAGGATGCATTCGATTGAGCCCAGGTCTTCATTTCGGCATCATATAATACCATAAAGCAACAATGGGCATAGACTCGACCAAGTCTCGGCTGGTCGAGGTAGTGATCGTTTGAATCAATATTATACATAAGTGGTATGTAGTGACTATCAGTAGTATCGGGTAGTCTCCCGTAGGCAGACCCTAATAGAATAAAGATAGTCGTTCCTTCTTAAGTATCGGGTGTCCTCGAGTCGGCCAGGAAAGACTCGGATATGCCAGTTCACTGTCTTCCGCGCGGGAAAGGGTTTTTGCTAACACAGGACGTTTTTCGTTGGGAGGCCTGGCAACTTGGGCATGTGCGCTGTTGCGCAGTGGCACCTCACTTGGCGATCACTCGGGCAGAGTCTTGCAGTGGCATGCTTCCAAGTTTACGAAGGAAGTTTTGGGTGCTCGGTCCGTTGCACGTGGCGATGACATAAAGAGGCCTACTTAGTAGGGATGTTCACGGTTGTTTCTACGGCCAGAAAAGAAAAGCTTGGGAGAACCTTGGGATGAAATTAACCATGTATAGCTTGAATCAAAGAGACAGAAGGGTCGTAGCTCTTAGAAGCATGATGATATTTTTGACACGTCTTCGTTTTAATATATGCAGTGCAGGGTAGATTGTGGGCGGGTTGGGGTTGATGCGGATGCCCGACAACCGGGTTCATCCAGCGTTAACCCAGCGCTGTGGTGACTCGTCGATCGTAGGCGTGGACAGTTTGTTATTTTGTACGAAAGAGGAAGCGCCTTTCTTGGCATCGCATCTGAGGGTATTATGCTGAAGCTCAGAATTGGACATTGTGCGTCCAACGCGTCTCCAGGAGACAAGTACGATCTTGGTCACGGCGGCTATGGAAGGAAGGAATAACAGTTTGTCCCTAATTAATTTTAACGATAGTAAAGAGACGGTGTTGTTCGTGGTCCTGTGGAGTACGGCGGAATGCAAGCGAGAGTGGTTATCAGCGTCGTTGTGGAGCGTCGTCGTTTTGTGGAGTAGGAGGGAGGGCTGGAGGCGTGTTGTTAGCGGCGTATGAATAGTTATAATTGAAATTAAGAAGCGGGATTACGTGGCGGATTGGAAGTGGAAGCTGGTGCATGGAGGGGGGATGTCGGTGATAGTATCTGGTGGATAACGGGTGAAGTGTGGCAAGGACAAGGGGAGAAGGTCAGGGTGGGAGGCAATACGGCGAATAATGGGCAAGTGGCTGGCAGTAGCATGATGGTGTATGAGGAGTGGAAGCTACTAGTAGAAGAAGTGAAACGTGTCATTGGATTCGAAGACGGTCAAGAAAGAAAGAAAGGTTGCGCATGGTAGACATGCTGCGATGTTTGAGAGTAAGATAAACACGCGGAATGCATAAAAGAGCACACGTCTGCACACGTTCGAAATAGAAAAAGGGTCCGTCGGCAACGAAAAAGAAGGATATGGGGTAATCTAGATAAGGGATTGACTCGGAAGATAAGGTGTTTGTGCGAAAAGGCGGAGATGCGGGGTACGACAAGATTTTGAGGCTTGATGGCGACAGGACAATGCAGATTAGAATAAAAGGAGATTCAAGGAAACTACCGGGTGATGCACATGGTCAGTCAGCGAACGTTGCTGGTAGATGAATTACAAAACTCGGAATCAAAGGAGACGGAGGAGTACTGAGTATGTAAAGTTCGGGTAACCTAAAATAGGCGCCGGCCAACAAGAAGATAACGGAATAGAATAAAATAAAATAAAATGATGAATTTTTGGAACTGTTTTTATTGTGAGGAGATGAGATTGCAAATGAACGCCAACTTTTAACAAACCACAGCCATTCGAGTGGCAGGACGTTCGGTTTGACACTGACACTGCCTTCTGACTGCATTGCCTTGGTCGACGTTCTTTTTGAACCCCACGTTGACATCTTCTTCCCCCGCCCCTTGGCACGTTTTCAGCACGCCATCACCATCGCTATCCATTACATTCTACTCCAATCGCCGTTACACCAACCCTGTCCCCCGTGCAGGTCTCCCTCTTACCCCGGACTCCTCGCCAGTCCAAATTTATTCTTAGCTGTGAACCCCCCTTATTTTTCCACAATCGGTCGTATACATATTACATAGTCCCTCCACCTTCCCATACTCCATATACGCCTGCCTTTCCTCTTTTTCTTTCTCTTCATCATCATCATATTCTTCTTTCATCCATCCATCCTCCTCCTCCTCATCATCAGCAACCATGGAGAACACGGTACCCGTCCCCCCGCCTCAAGAGAAAGCCGCTCCTCGTCCCTACAAGTGTCCTTATCCGCTATGTGGTCGTGCTTTTAGTAGACTCGAGCATCAGGCAAGTTATCTCCTCCGGTCTCAACAACGTGCTGATCGATCATCATATAGACTCGTCACATTCGCACTCACACGGGAGAGAAACCTTTTGTCTGCACGTTTCCATCTTGCGAGAAGCGCTTTTCACGCTCAGACGAGCTTACCCGACATTCCCGGATTCACAACAATGATAATCATAATTTGGCTGCCGCAGTCCATGGAAAAACTAAAGGAAAGGCAAAGGCAGATCTCGATGACCCCACCATCAACCTTCACCACTTGTCTCGTACCGATCCCCGCACTTTAACTGAAGGCACAACTGTCAGGGTAAAGAAGAAGGCGAGAAGCAGAGCGAATAGTGATGATGAAGTATGTTGGCTTTTTTGTTCTTTTTCATCAATTTATTTACATAATCCCCAGGGAGAATCATATGCTCGTCCGACATCACTTTCCTCTTACGAAACTTCTCATCCCCGCAGGTCACAAACACACATTCCCCTTCCGTCAAACCCTTCTGCATTCTCCACACTTTCCAGTCTAGCCATTGATGAACTTTACGCACTGGAGCGAGAAGAGGCTCTTCGGAGGGCAGAGTACGAAGCTCGACACGCAGAGGCTCTTCGCCGCGCCGAGTACGAAGCACGTAATACCGAGGCTATCTACTTCCGCGGGCGTTCATCTAAAAGCGCTTCTGCGAGCCCAGTCCACTCGGCAATTCCTCTCAAGTCTGAGCCGTTTTCTGGTCTATCCAACTCTCGTGATTGGCATGAAGACGAAGATATTAGAAACTCGGACAAACTATTGAGAGCCAAGAGGAGGATCAGTGGTCCAGCATGGCAAATGACTCCTATGTCCCAGGATCCCCGCACTGGCCCCCTTCTCAACCCCTTCCCTTCGGCACATCATGCAGCCCCGAAGGTACATACAGGCGCAATGCACCCTCTTCATCCGGCTCATCCCCCTACCCATCGTCATCTCGTAACACACGAGGACTCTCCTTCACCATTGAGCTCAGATTCCGACTCCATGTCTGTACACAATACCGCACAACACCCACAACTTACCTATAGTCAACCTCGTGCATCATATCCTGCTCCAGCCGAACGTTCTCCCCCATCGGGTATTAGAGCAGCCGAGTTCACATTTACACCTTCCACGAGTCCGTTCTTAGGCCCGCTTCGCACGCTGAATCTTCATTCTGCCAATCCGTCAAGGGCGCCGTCGCCTATTTCGCTGCCGCCCACGTCCATGAGCGTACATGGTGATTTTCCTATCAGCCCTATCGACGACCCTAGCTACGGGGCCCGCCAGCGCTCTCGGCACTCTAGCGTCGTTAGTAGCCCACCGAATCGGGGCGCCGTACCGGTAGCCAGGAAGAAAGGATCGGTTGACGGGCCTCAGGCGGCATCAATACCTCATGTGCGTACCTACCCCGGTCAGCTCTCTCTTGCTGCGCAAGCTTCCGAGCGCGGGTTGCACAATCAATCAACACCACAGCTTTCGAGTGGACCCAGTAGTAGTGGCAGCAGTCCAAACAGCTTCACGTATCCGCTGAGCGGTGGCGTATACACCTCCAAACCGGTATTCGAAGCTGGTCCTATCACGATGAGTCCCGCAAATTCGAGACCAGGATCTCCCCCGCACAGTCACCCTGGTAATCATAATCACGCGGGCGGCGCTCCTCACCACCACCTCGCCCATTCTGTCCGGATGGCATTCGGTATGACGCCCATCCACCCCTCCGGCCCACCCCGCAATACCTCCTGGCCAAACCCGCATTTGAAATCGAATCCGAACATCTTCTCCTCGTCTTCGGTTCCGGCATCGAGATCCAATTCGCCGCCTATCACGCTTCCGCCTTTAAATTGCCCTTCTTCGCCTCCACTCATTCCGATGGACCAAGATGACAGCAGTAGTGACGATGAGGGGACGTTTATCGATAATAACCGTGACCGTCCTCGTCCTTGCAAAGTCGAGCTTCCTGGTTTTAAAGAGTTTGAAGCTGCCACTCGCACTGGTCGATAGAGATTCGATTGTAACCACCACTCTTTGGTCTCTCTCTGTTTCTTTTCTTTCCATGAACTGCCTTGACCCCACTCATCCTTCGTTTTTAATGTCTTTTTTATATTTTTGTCCGATTTCTCTGATTCTTGCACCCGACTCATTACCACATAGATAGACGGCCCAGCCAGTTGACTCGGACTGGGTGCATAGATGCGTATATAGGATCAGGTATCTTGAGGAAGTATATTACCCTTTTGTCTAATTCTCCATTGTATAGATTCTATCTCGTGCGCTAATGCACTGCTACATAGCATACCTTGTTGTTGCAACACGATATCATCATCTCATCTCACTGACGCTGTCTTGTGATCATGATATCATTCATTGTCATCGTGCTCTAGACCTGCCATCTCAATTCAATCTTCATTGGAATTTCTAAAGCGCCTAACCTAACTCGACAGGACGACGAACCATCCTATGCGTCATACTTTCTGTCCCACAGAATCACTGACCGCCCGACCCATCCACAGCGCGCGAAAAGACGCCCTCGGTAGACTGTACGCCGACGGCTTCCCGTACTCTAGGTAACGCACAACAGTCTATATCGGCCACGGAGCAGCCCACTGAGTCCTGACAAACCTTATGCAAGGAAACTCAAAGCACACAAATCATGCGTCAACTACCTCGCGTTTTCGCGGCACGACGGCAGATGGCTCGCGAGCGCGGGCGATGACTTTTGCGTGCAGCTTTGGGATTTCAGTTTGGAGGATGTGCAGCGTCCGTCGCATGCTTTTACTGGGCCTGCTGTGAGTCTGAGTCGCTCCTGTTTGATCATTGCTCGTTGCTCACGGTGCGTTGATGCATTTGATGTGTAGGGAAATGTATTGGCGCTCGATTTCTCCGCTACGAACCAGTATTTGTATAGGTCGGTGATAGCGTGACCCTATCACAATTCTCCATACTGACTGATCATTCTTGCAGTGGCGGAGCGGATAGTATTGTTCTAAAGTATGATATGTCGACGACGAGCGAAGTTGGGAGTTCCTCTTCATCTTTGTCGTCGTCATCATCGTCATCTTTCATAGCGCAATACAAGGACCACGACGTAAGTACTCTACTTGCACTTTCTCGAGGAAAGGAATCAAGGAGCATACTGGTAGGATAGCGTCCGAGCTCTTACATGCCATCCCTACGAGGACGAGATATTTATCAGCGCCAGGTACGCTTGCCCCGCCTCCTTGTCTCGTTAACATGTTCATTTTCATTCCTGAATAGCGAAGACGGGAAGCTCGTGCTGCACGATGGTCGGGCAGGCAGCAGGATGAGCGCAGCTCAAGGGACGCTCCAGCACTCGACTGAATTCACGGGTGTGCAGCACCACCCCGTCATGGAGCACGTCTTCGCGACGAGCGATGTACATGGCCAAGTTTGCCTTCGCGATACCCGCATGGCTTTTGGGCCGTTGTCGAAGAGATCGAATCACGGTATTGTGAGAGTGGTACGTCCACCGCGCGCTCCTATGGATTGCCAGTGGTTCATGAGGACTCGTTTGCTGTGTCACTAGTATAACACAAAGTTGTCGAGAAAGACTACGAAGTATCTTTCCAATCCGGAGAGCAGTAGCGTGACGTTTGATCGTGATGGTTAGTCTTTCTTTCTTTAGTTCAGCGAGTTGCCTGCAGTTGCCTCATACGTGCTCTAGGAAGTAAATTGGCTGTGACGTTCCTTGTGAGCAATCCCTTGTTGTCCTGGTTTCGCTTTCATACTATGGGCTCTAGCACTATTTCCCGACAATATATGCGTTGTCGGATCCGCATCCTCTCGCTATATGCACAGGTCACAATGCCCCCGATGGTTCCCCGATCCCTCTGTCCCAGCGAACCTACACCAATTCGTGTACAATGAAGGTACGCCACCTCTCTCTTCTCCTGGTGTTGAGACTTTTCCTTGCTCACTGCGTCTAGTCGGGCGCATTTGGTGGTCCTGGCATGGATGAAGATGATATGTATGCTGCTGGGTCTGATGACTTCAGGGGTTATGTATGGAAGATTCCTCCTCTAAGCACCCTGCAAGGCCTCAGGAAGGAGATCACTGCTCGTGACTGGTACACCTGCGAATGGCCGAACACCGTCGGTGAGCCCATACAGTCGCAATGTCATCAGGCGGGATGCCTCACATACACCACTAGCGTTTTCTGAAGGCCAGCGGGAGAACAGATACGTACCTGTCGAAATACAGACGCCATTAGCACGGCTGAACGGTATTTATCATCCTCAATCCGGCCGTTCCATCGCTGACGAATCGAGTCAAGGACACAGATCAATCGTGAATTCAGTCGCCATCCATCCGTCCCTACTACATATCGTCACTTCAGGCGTCGAATGCCAAGTCATCCTTCATAGTCCCACGCCTTCGTCGCCTGCAGCTCGACACCTTCTCCCTACTCCGTCAACGGTAAGGACGCTTCAGCCACACGATCTCGAGGCACAAAGAACTTTCCTGAGAGCGCTTTTTGGACCGCATCCGACGTTACATGAGGACATCGAGGGGTCTGGTAATGAAGCGGAGGAGGATACTATCTCTCTGTTTGATCAGTAAGTTCCGAGTCCTTAGTTTTCCTCAGGATGGACTGTTTTTCTTATGACGTTGATAGTATTTTGAGAGAAGAAGGCGAAGCGGATGTGTTTGCGGTCAGGCGGTGGGGGGAAGAAGATGGGGATTCGGAATCTGACAATGAAGATGACACTCCGATCGATGTCTTCGATTCCTCCTGTTCGGATTAACGCCTGAATAGTCCTCACATAGCTTTTGGCCGGAGAGTGTGTGGGTGCACTTGTCAGAAGTGCACTCGTACACAGCTGTTTCTTTCAAATGCTGTATGATAATATGAACGACGATTAGCACCGCCTCCTTGCGATGCACATGAAAGTTCGCACACCTTGCTTGCTTGCCACCAAACCAGCAGACCAAGCGGTGAGTATTGATCGACTGTTCCTCTTCTCTCCCATAGTTGATCACACTTTGAGTCAGAGCAATATCCATACACCGGACACGTTGCCGTAACGATCGATAGCTTCTGAATCCTCTATAAAACCGACACTCGAGGAAGCTTCTATTCCTGCGCAACCCAAAAGATCAACTCCGAAGCAATTTTTTAGGGCCACGAAGAGCGTTGCGTCTCCTTGCATGACAAGGTCCACGTCGCGAGGGGCTTTTCGGACATGACCATGATACGCCAGCATGATGCTGACTGGGAACGCATGCTCTGGCCTACACGGAGCGAAACAGCGTTTCAAGTTTCGGGCATGGTCCGCAATGAGATTGTGCGGATATGGAATACCGATGGTGAGATTGAAGGCGATGGCACAGGTCAGGGTACCTGCGCGGACACGATCTCAGGTTCGTGGATCGAAAGCCTTCTTGCCGGTGGTTCCACTGATGAAACAATGCTGATTCAAGAAGCGGACTCGAACTCGGACTCGGACTGGGACTCGGACTGGGTAACCCAAGAAGTCGAAGTCGATTGGGAGGTGGACCCGATCGAGACGAAACAGGACACGGCGAATGGTCATGACCTGGGTCAGGACTTGGAGGGGGCCTCTCCATCACCAATACGACCCCGAAGACCAACTCCGAAGCACAAATTTGAGGGACACAAAGAGTGGATTATGAGTTTTTTCTTCTTGCACGACGGCGTCCACATTGTGAGTGGTTCTTGGGACGGCACAATGCGAAAGTGGGACTGTGACACAGGCCTTCTTGTTGGGGAGCCATGGAAAGGAGAGGGCGGAAGTATACATGCACTAGCGCTTTCACCGGATGGAGAGACAATTGCATGTGGGAGGGATAATGGAAGTGTTCAGCGGTGGGACACGGACGGAGAGATGATGGAAGGTGTTTGCACAGGTCATAGCAAGGGAGTGCGGTCACTCTCGTGGTCTCCCAGTGGAGGCCATATTGCCAGTGGGTCCTATGATGGAACAATCCTGGTTCGAAAAGCCGAAAGCGGAGAAGTCATTGTGGGCCCCATTCAAACAAGACAGGACTGGGTGAGGAGCCTTGCATATTCACCTTCAGGTGACAGAATTGCATCAGGCGGGAGGAATGCGACGGTTTGCATCTGGGACAGCAAGACAGGCAAGCTTCTCGTCAACCCGATTAAAACCCAGGGCCTCGTGACGTCGATCGTGTGGTCATCGGACGGCAGCAAACTGTACTCCGCCTCCAACAAATTCGCATGTGTTTTCGACAGTGTCTCAGGCATAGAACTCCATCGCTTCGAGCATGTTCAGTACCTGAATGCTCTCGCACTTTCACCCAAACACAATGTGCTGGCATGTGTGGGTTATGGTGGTGTAGCACAGCTATGGGACACAGAGTCCCATGAACCACTCGGTCTGTCATTTAGCCAGGATGATGACAAAAGGCTTTATTGTGTGTCATTCTCTCAAGATGGGCGATATCTGGCACATGGCGGAGACAACAACAAAATCACACTATGGATGGTTAAAAATATAGCACCTGAGCTTCCGGTATGTGCTTTCAGGACTATTCTTCAAGGTGATAAGCTACACAGTAGGAAACTCGACATCAGTCCCCACCATCGTCTTGCCTAGACGTCAGTACTCTCACAGTTGCCTGCCTGCCTTTCTTTCTTACAAATTCTTCACAGGTTGATGCTACACAACTTTTTGCACGAACTGAGGGTAATGGAATCACCGAGGATCAGCGCGATAACATATACGACGACTTTTTTCGGGTAAAACTCGTGTTTTGTTGGCATGTGCTGGACACCAGTACTGATGATAAATACTCTGTAGTCTTCCAAACCATCTCGTCCTCTTGCTACCCATGGCTCCTCTCGTCCTTCCCAACGCCCCCATCTTTTATCAGCTCGGCGCTTGTGGAACGTCCTCATTTCCTCTCGACACGGACCGCCAGCAGAGCAGTCCATTCGTCTGCAGCCACGTCTCGTGCACAGTTTCTTTTCGTGGCACACAGGACCACGGCCCGTCACAGTCTTCGCTGGAAGACCAAAAAAGGTGAGCGGAGCATTCGCTGTTATTCGTCCTGTTGTATAAATAACTGGATTTATAGTTGTACTGGATGGCGCCTCGCCGTGTCCTGCCGGAAGATCAAAGTGCGGAAGAAGAAAATGGAAACCCAAATGCTCAGACTGACCAGTCATCCTCAACAACAGCCCAGTCATCTTCTCCAGCTGCTCAGCTGTCTTCTCCAGCTACTCAGTTGTCTTCCCCAGCAGCACCGTACTCGACTCCGCAGGGGCCACAGCACTTCCAGACACAGCTTACAACACTACCTGCACAAGAAGAAGAATATGACTACGGCTGTTGGGGGAACTTTCTGGTTGCTGCCTGCTGCATCACATGCCGGCCTCGTGTCATTGTATCTGCTGTTCAACCTGCTGCCTCTGGATGATGTCCTTACTATAGTACTTTGTTCCAATCCCCTCATACGCGAGACTCCGCTCAAAGGATTCGTAGGTAATAATCCACTGTATCTGACTCACAGAACACTATCAGTGCATTAAGCATTCGAGAGACATGATTTCTGCGGGACTTAATCACGCTGGAACGTGCATCACGCACCAAATACCGAATGACTTCGGCCCTAGAAGTACTTCCAATGAGCGTTTATCCCACACACGTCGCGTCACATGCATGCGTTACTATTTTCATGAATGACGACTGGCTTCTACCAATAATGAATGATGTCTACGTGGTTCGCACTTTTAGGCTCTGATATGAGTTTGGGATCCGCTTTGTCACTTGGGTCTCTTAACACTTGTTGCCTTAGGTTTATTATTGTACATTGGTACTACAAATGCCATCGTGTTTTCCGTCACACGTCGTAAGCAACTCTTGCGCTCGTCCAAGAGTAGGGGTAGTTGCGTTGGTACCAATTGCGCACACTCCTCCTTTCGGCAATACGGGGAATGGTCACGTATGATCCTCCGATCTGACGAAAATGTGTGAGGAATATGGAATGTAGGAACGCTCATGTAGGACACATACCACCACTTGATGAGTCTGGTCGAAGAAATCAGACGAATATCTGGGTGAAGAGTGTTTGGTCATCTAGTTATGTGATAACTACTAGCACTTACCCCGGATACAACGACGATGGTACAAAGCCATCATACTTGTCAAGGACAGTAGAAGTCCACTCCCACACCCCTCCGTTGTGTCCCTTCCCGCCAAGCTTGGTGCCGCCGGTGGTAGCCCTAGTACGAAAACAGTCATTGTCAGTTCGCCGTGCTTTCACGCGTATTGTATACATACGGGACGGGATGCCAGTGTCTGAATCCGACATTGGCGCCTCCTTCGTACCCGCAAGAGAATGTGTCAAGGAAGAGTCTTAGCTCCGGTTCAGTAGGGATGCGCCCGCCTTTGACACTGGCATATACTGAAAGATTGTCGTAGCAAGTAATGACTGGCCAGTCCCAGGCGATTTTGATGGGCACAGGACCATGTAGCGTCCGCACCTGCAGAGCATTGAGATAACACGAGGAAGCTAGCATGAATACGACTCACATATGTGTCTCCATTGCGATCCTCCCAACTTGCGGGGAACTTCACTTTATTACCTTGTCCAGCACCTTTATAGAACTCGTAAAATTCCCCATTAGTCACTGGTCGCCACTCAATGCGGAACGCTTTGACTTCGGCCTGTCTTCTCGGGCTCTCGTTGTCCCACCCAAATACATGACCAGCGACATCATAGCGTTTCTCGGGATCGGTATCTTCTATCTCAATGTCGTCAATACCAAGTGTAACAGTCGAAGGACCGAGTTCAACGGTTGGTACAGCTGGCTTGAGTGCAGTTTGCCACTGCGCTACAAGGGACTCCCAGTGAGGGGGCGAAAAATCAGGTGGAGGAATCGTCCCCGTCCCTGCACGCTGAAGTAGCATGTACAAGAGCGTCTTGAAGCACCTTAGTATATCAAACCAACTTCCTAAGCACCAACTTTACCTCGGCATGAAGACCTTCATGCTCAAACGTCATGAAAAGGACACGAGCCACCTTCCTAGTCAAGGGGATCTTGCCTTCAGCTATATCGCTGTAAAGCTTCCTAACGCGCTCCCTGACACGGGTTTGGAAGGTCAAAATGCTGGAAAGCGATGGCCAATCTTCGTCGTTTGTGGGAACCTCCGAATGAGGCTGGAGATGAACTTAGATTGGACGAATGAACAGGAGAGATTCAGCGTACATGATGACATTGAGTCGGGTCATCGACACTAGGGTCAATGCCTCTCTACCATCAGAATTAGTAAGCCTATTATTGAGGAAAAGGATTGCTTCATACCTCGAAGATATACTGCAGATGCGGCAATTATGAGTCATAACGTCATCTATTTCAGATACCAACCGACCTTGAATTCCTGGGGATCAGTATTAGGCTCATCAAGGAGACGAGATAAATGAATGTCCAGGAAAGTTGGTATGTGACCCAAATAGAACAGACAGATGTGCCTCAAATCTATCGGCTTCTGGAGAAGCATTGTAGGCGGGATCATGCGCAAGGTGATAAAGTCCCAAACAGTCCACATGTTGTGCCAATCTTCTATCGAGGGTAGGCCGAACTTGGTATTATGACCAGACACTACTGACGGCGAGTCAAGCAGCGGGAATACGAATACCGGACGTTCTAAGAGCCAAAGGGAATAACGTCCGGTGTTGTCTGTCCATCGCTGAATAGGCCGCAGATGGGCCTCAGCGAACATGTTGTATGCATCACTTTCTGAGAACTAAGCGCGTTGCTCGTAAATGATCCCCTATTAAAGACATGCAACATACTTTGTGCGAGATTTCCATGTTGATAAGTTCACCCTTCAAAAATTGAACTGGCTTGGAGGCAGTCGGGGGGTTGATTTCATGCGTCTGAATGCATTTATAAAACGCTTCATGACGGCCTAATCTCGCAAAGCTGTCAAGATTCCCCTTCAGTCGCATTACTAGAGACTTACGGTTAGCTTCATTGTAGGTATTCACGTATTCCCAATGTTCCTCTGAGAACATGGACTCGTCTCCGAGTGCCCTCCCGGCAGCTTTCAACCCATTCATTATGAAATCTCGAGTATGTCCCTGAGGGTCGTTGTACGCCAGTTCAATCTCTTCGCGACCATTATCATGATCCAAGCCTAGGAGAAGGGTATCCCTGCCAGGCTTCAATGGCAACGACCGCAAGAACTCAGCATCTTCTCCGCGCTTGAAGTTGCCTATCGAGGAGCCGAGGAAGAGTAGGTGTAAAGGTGTCGGATCAACTGGTGTAGACGGAGAGGTGATGTCGGTTTCTGATGAATCGAGGAAGGAAGAGTCGGTCGAAACTGGAGAGGAGTCCCGGTGAGCACTTTCGATCTTGTAATGCTCCAACGAGAGCGGCAGAGTGCTATCAGATAGACTACTCTCTTGAAGACCACCTTCCTGGATGAAATTGAGGCCTGCATCGTAGGTTCCAAGCATTCCCTTCGCCTCGACCTTGCCGACGAGCATGGAGCCAACTGCAGACTCGCGAAGCCCCGTCAAAGTACGCTTGAGCTCACGTTCTTCGAGATCAAGAGCATAGTACGTCACAGGGACAACAGACTGGAAGGTGGGAACGAGGTTGGCGAGTGCCAGAAGGATGTGGGAAGTCTTCCGCAGTGAGCTAAGTATAACGAGTTAGATCGGCGTTCCTTTCAATCCTCAAAAGTGTCATGTGCACGAGAACCAGGCCCAGAACAGCATTCATCTGACCCCAATTACGGCACCCAGGACAATGGGGCAAACCTTACACCCCGGAGCAAAACCACTCACCCAGCGCCGAGCTCAAGCATCACCTCTCCTAAAACAACCCCTCCAGTACGCTGGTGCATGACATCCACGATGTGATTCCCATAGTCTCGTAAAATTTGTTCCTCTGCACCAAAAAGATAGTATTCTGGAGCCTTGGTGGTGATGATGTCGTATAACCGCAACCCGCGCTCATCATAGAGGATCATCGTGGGCAATGTCTTCTCGTTCATGGGCGCCATTAGTCCCCTGATGATCTGCGCCTGGATATCAGCGTCGGAACTACCCGAACCTGAGGAGCCCTTGTCGTAATAAGATCGAACATCGACAATCTGAGGAATGCTCATGGTATCGTACTGTGAGCGGAAAAGTTGGACAAGTGACCGTTAGGGGGATGTGGACATACTTCTTATAAGTGCGTTCGGGTATAACGAAAGGGGCTCCACAATTCCATTTGATTATATCATCATCGTCTTGGAGATTGCGGCCTTCAACATTTCAACGGCCAAAATCAACCGTGTACGGACGTGATATTTCTGGATGAGAGATTCAAGCCTTATAAGCTAAGGGGGCCGCAAGCTGCAATAAGGGGGGGTGAAACAAGCACCTTGGGTCCTTGGCATCTCACCGAAGTGATCACACCTGATCCAGAGCTTGTCACTGCCAGTGTCAGCTGAAAATAACATCCTTACCCGGTCCTTCCATCATTACGATCAATTAGCCAACTGACCTGCTGAACGACGGGGGTTGATTCTAGTTTCCCGTAGTCAGACTGTCGGACCTTGAAAGAAGGAAGACAGTCGTTCCTAATGTGCCCTAGTGTGAAGTCACAGGAAGTCACCCTTGAAGAAGTAGCAAACGTGTGATCGTTAGAATCCATTTGTCGATGGATTGGGTCACACCAGATCACACCAGATACAAGAAATGGTTCAGCAAGCCACCTCATTGACTTGTCACTCATTGTGCATGTCACCCTGAACCTGCTATACCCCATTGTTGGAGACACAACTTATCACACTGGCTTAAATAGATGTGATGAGTATCCCCGCTAGACTTGGAAGAAGCCCTTAGCTTCCCAGGAGCAATAGCAAGGAAGTGAGCCTCAATGGATACGGAACGATCACACAAGGAGAGCGTCTCCACCTAGCATCGGCTAATAGTCATGGGTGTTTCAGTATCTCCCAAACGCAGAAACAGTGGTTAACCTTACCTGTCGCTATCCTCCAAAACTTACGGAGGCTCATCGATCATCAGCGCACCCATAACAAACAGTCCAAGGTGCCATAAGTAACGACTACGTACTCAACAAGTCTATTTCAAGCCTCCTTTTCAAGGCGCTCCGCGAGCTGGGACAGCATCTCCTGCGAGCGCGGATTGCGTGGAAACGACCGCCCATCACCCTTCCTGTGTGGATTCGCTTGCTGAGCATGACGAAGGAAAGTGGAACGGAAAACGTAACTCACCCTGAGCCACCGACGATGAGACGAGATATCCATCCTCGCGGCTTACTCCATCCGAACACTTGCGCCCAGTTCCTCCGCCACCCGACATCATACATGCGGATAGACTTGTGTGCTTTACGAACCACTTTACGTTGACCGTATGACAGTTCTTCCTCCACTGGGGGGTCGGAAAGCTTCATGGACGCCGGTAATGGTGGAATATATCTCAATAACAAGAATGGTGAGAGCGATTCGACAGTAGTCTGGTTCGTGCTATTTTACGATCAGCCTGCGAAACAATAAGCTGGAAGGCTATGCATTTTACATACGTAATGAGGTGGATATGATATACCAAGAAGGACCCAACGACCAGAGTAATGCACACGCTGAAAGTGGCGAGGAACAATTCATGAAGAGGGGTGGCTTGTTCCTGGATAATGGTATATCAACAAGTAGGCCAGCGCGTTTGAGGTTACTCACCAAAACTAGAAATGGGTGATTGAAGGACCACCAGAATGCAGAAACAGATATGGTAGCAATATATGCAGAGAGGGCGGTAATGCAAGCCAGAAAGTGAACGAATGCAGGGTATGTCCTAAATCCCTGCAATGCAGAGGTTAAAAATACACAGGGCGGGCTTCATGCACTACTTACGATGCATTTACCTCCGAGCCAGGGGCAATGATGATCTAGCATCTTAAGTTACCGGTATGTTAAACTGGAGCGCATAAACTCACCCATTTTCAAAACACAACGATTACATATGGAGCAATGGTGGGCACGATCCGGTTTAGGTACCCAACATTCCCGACAAAACCTTGCGGGACTTGAGAAATCGTCGTCACCCCCCATGGATAGCAAAGCTTCCATGAGTCCCACATTCCGATCGTCGGAATCCTCGTCGGAAATGTGAACGGATGTTGGACCAGGATCACGAGCTAAGCAAACTATCAAGGAAGAAAAGGCGAGGAAGGCAAGAGTATAAGTGATTAGGAGATGGATAATGAAGGCTATTGGCGCGTGCAATGTGCGAAGATGATAGTTGATGAGTATAATAAGAAGCGATGGGTGGGGAGCCACCATGAAGAGAACGAGAACTGGGTAGATTTTGAGTGAGCGGCTAGCTACTTTGTTCAGCGAGGATTGTAACATACAACATAGCGGGACATAATTGATCCAAGGTTTCCGTTTCTCTGAATCAAAATCATCCTGTTTGACTGCGGTAGTGTTCTGTCCTGAGGTGTCTACCTCAAAAGAGAGTAAAGGGTGTGGCCGTGACATGTGAAACGAATGGATCTTGAGCTTGAAGCTTGAAGCTTCAGGCCTCGTTGTAGAGAAGTTGTTCACAGGATAAACGATCGTGCTGGTGCCACCTGATCCAAACGCACGAGTAGAAGATATCAACAAGGGAAAGCCGAGAGCCTGCGTGGCCCGTCCAGGATCACTTGGAGGTCCAATATAATGTAACGTACAACACTGCCACCGAGCAGTACTTACTAGTAGTGGCGCGCAGCGTACTAGTACTACTACGCGTAAATGCTCGGCCGCGGCAACTTCATCTGTGCCGCTACGCTATGCTCAAATATTAGGCTGCCACTGTCAAGCCCCGCGCTGCATCTACTTGCAAATATTCCGGTCCACAGACTTCTTAGCCAATGCTCAACTCCCCTCAGCACCGTGGCTGCTCGCGCAACCACGAAATGAACGAAGCTTTCGGTCATTACCACGGATATGAGCCCACCACAGGAAACTAATCCAATTAGTGTTATAGGCCGCTCCGGCCTCGATACAGCCCGCCGAGCTGGCTGCTGCGATCGATCGAATTGGTACTTGTGAGCCTCGTTCGCTGGCGAACCATGGTTCAGCAGGTGCTAGGATACTCGAAGAATCAGAAGACCATCAGACCTTTCAACGTGATGTATCCCGGCATTTTATTCCTTCTCTATACCATTCGCTCACCTCCTTCAGATCCTCGTGTTTGCAGATTCACTACCACCCGGTGAAGTGCTTGAAATCGTAAAATCAGATTACATTTCCCATGTCCAGAGTCAGGTCGTATGTCTTGGCTAATATGGCTATACCGCGTCGTATGGACCGGCCACCGCTCATATTAGTTGCGTTGGCTGAAGCATCGGGTACGACGCGTGCATCTCGAGACCCCGTTCAAGTTCGCTGAGGAGCACACGGCAAGTAACAGAGCGACTTTAATGAGTTCAAGTTGAGGCTTACTCGTATATTATCATTAAGTAAGTCGCATATTCTTCCCTGTCCATTTCACACTTTACGAGTCGGACACCACCTAGCCTGGCCACGGCTTCATGGGCCCTGGTCCCTGGACGTGCCGACGCGAAGTGATGACGCCATTGGGAGCGGGAAATCATGCTCGTTATTGACCTCCATTGGTATAATGAGCAGGGTAGATTCAGTTCATGCTTGGAGGTGGACGAAGCAAGATAAATAGGCAACACCAGGGGGTCCCGAGTTTACGTCTGAAATTCGTCGCCAACCCCCGTCACCCCGAAGTGCGAGCAATCGCTGTTCCATGCATCTAATACTACACTAGTAGTACAGACTGGCATCTCATCGAGAACGTGTCTGTCGATTTCATTGGCCATGTGATGTTTTGCATAGGCGCACATTGCTAACATCCATTGGTATCGTCAAAGGACGAGTCTCAGATGTGGTGGGTATTCACTGTCACCACATGTTAGCCCGCGTTGACTTTCTGGGCTGCGATGTATTTTATGATTCGGCCTCCGACAATCTAGTGTCAAAATAGCCAAGAAGTAGAAGGAGAACCTAATTTTTATTGCGCACTACTCAGAAGTCCGGTCGAGTCCGATAACAACTATACTACTAGTACATGAGAACTTCTCTGGCTAGTAAACGTACAATGGAAGGCCTAGAAGCAGAGTGACAAAATTCTCAATAGGTCATCAGTTGGTCTCAGCATTAGTGTATGCCGTAGTCGCGACACCGAGCTGTTTGTTTGTAGTATCATAAACGGTGTAAAAGCGCTGGAGCCAACCAAATCCGTCTGAAATTGACGAAGAACGTTTGTAAGAACCCGGATGAACAGCAGGATATTTTTGAAACGTACTGATGAAGTCTAGACCAGTCCCGAATGAGGAACCAAGGTCAGAGACAATGAGGTAAATCTGGCCCTCGTTTCCTCCCAGAGTGCTGTTCAGCCCACGCGGCCAGATCTGAGCATTAGGGGTCAACTCGTATGTGACCTGTTCCAACGACATCATTGAACTAATTCCAGATTCAGCGTATAACAGCAGCTACTTACACCACCGATGTTAAACAACAAGCTTTGAAGATTGTTGTATTGTTGCTGTGTGATCGTCAGAAGACCTGTCGTCCTGATCCGTATAAATTAAAAGACTCCGTTGGTTCGTCGAACTGGACTCACGTGTCTAGGGTAGCACCAGTCGCTTTTTGATAGGCTTGGAAGGCATCTGTATCCTCATGTGAGCGTCGAATATCACAATGAGGTGCAATTGTGCGTACTTGTAGCAAGGAGAAGAAGGGTAGTACCAGTGTCGACGATGCCGGCAGTTGTTTGTAAGATGGTGTTACCAGTGCCGTACGATATGGATTGATTGATACCCCAGTACTTGACGATCGTCAATTTTAGGAAACAAGTCATATGCAATTGTCAATGATTTACCTTCGAGGCGGGAGAGGTAGTCGTGAGCGGGACAAAGTTGATTTCCCCAGTGTACCTAAATAAAATATCAGACAAGTCTGAATCAAAAAGGTCATGTACTACTAACTTGGTGCTATCAGTTCCACCGAAGGTGATCTCTCCATTGGATACGTTAGCGGTGGAGGACGGCTCGTAGAAGACGCCGATTGAATTAGAAGAAATGGTCCCTTGAGCATACAAATTGTCGGTGACCGTAGGCACATTCTGTGTGTTGGACACGGTTCCTTGCGTAAGGTCTACAGGACCGACACTTGAAGGAGATCAGTACTACAGATTATTGTAGCTTCCTAGAACAAGCCTACCCAAGTATACCATCGACGTCCTGGAAATCTTGCGTAGATGAAGCCACGCCGATGCTTTGATTCCTGATAACCAAGTTCGGTCCCAAGGTCACGGTGTCGGTATCTGATTGACATTAGTACTACGATCGTGGCCCCAAGGACGCGACCCTTACATTCCTTTCCGGTCATAGACCCCGAACCATAACTAACATTCTAAATTCCAGACCACGTCAATCAATCGCAGGAGAAGACCGAGAGCATTTAACTTACTACGGTGTTACCAGTGCTGTGGCTGGTGCTCGTGGGTGTGTATTTCGTGTTTGCGCCAATCCACGTGTTCGAGCTACCTGAAGTCGTTGACAGATAGATAAGAGCTGCGTATGATCACTCCATTAATATTCCACTGACCAGTATCGATCAACAATGTATGCTGGGTCGCCGGGTTTCCTACACCAACTTGCGTGGTGTACGTCACACCGGAATCGCTGACATCAATGGAAGAGGCGCCACCGGTGCTGCTGCCCCCCGTGCCAGCAGGAGCTGTGGTGGATGGGGCGTGACGTTTTCTGTGTGCATCAACAAAAGGCAAGGGGCCGTGAGCGGATTCGCCAGCCAGGAACTTCTGCGCACGCGCTCGGTCGCGTTGAAGAAGCTCCTTGGCACCACCTTGGGCTGCACGCAGACTAGTAGCAAAGGGGACACTGCGGATAACGACGTGTGACATGGCTTGAGTGATTTAAGATAACGAAATTGTTGGGATTCAAAGTGAAGAAGGATTGTGTTGAGCGACATACCGTTTATATAGGACTGGAGATAGGTGGTGGGGTAGGCCCCATGCCACCCATTGGACCACAGTATTGGAGTTGTAAAGCTCAGGGAAAGCTTAACCCGTGCGATGAGCTCGTTAGGTCATCATTCATCATGTCAGAAGGAGGCACAATGACATCAACCGGTGGCAGCTTGGAGGATGAGTCTGGACTATTCCCGTAGGACCACGGGCCCAGCATTTCCCGGAGCTATAATTTGCATCATGGGCCACATGAGCCATCTCTTACAAGACATGTAGAGAAGATCCAAGGAGATCCCCACTGTAGCACATATTTGGTCAGTGCCAAAAGCACACGCCGCATACTTCTAGTACAAGGACCGGTGGCGCGTAATCTTGCGAAACAATCGGATTTAGGACCTGTACGTCATGTCATGTTCATGGAGAGAACTTGACACTCATCATGATACGATAGAAGAGACAAGTTTTCTCACCCAACCTCGATTCTCGGCACACTTTCGATTGAAGGCTCGCCAATGTCCACTGCCCATGGAAATTCAGAGGCTCGTGGGCCGGAGTGGTGGCCTGGCACCATCACGGACAAAGTCGAGTCCCGAGCCGACCCTACCACTATCAAACGTCTCACCGTCTGAAATCTGAATGTACTAGTAGTTGTAACATAACCACGGCGGCCATGGCCGAAAAGTCTAATTTGACACCCGATTAGATAACTATAAACGCACATGCAACTTGTTCTGCAACAAATTCAGTTGCAATCAGTCTCAGTGCAGTTGTGCCGCGTATGTGGAGGACACCATAAGTATTGATGGCTCTCGATGATTCTACTGCACATGTAGTAGCGCTCAGATCCTGAGCTTTTGTTTTGTTTTGCCAAGAGGCCAACTTGAACTAATTGCATCATGATCAATCGAAGAAGCATGACAATTGAACAGAAAAGCTAAGTCTCAACATCGACACACTGGCAGGAGGCATGTCGGAAAAAAGTATTTTTTTGGTTGGAATGCCTCAATTACCAAACCCCTCCGAAGTTCTTAAGCGAGCCCTTGGAACCGGCGTGGAACCAAAAATATTCCTTACGAGGGAATTGACTTGGAAATCCCTCAATCAGGGTTCTCTTCCAAGCCACATGTAGAAATTTCCGACACAGTAATCTACTACAGAACGGGCATTGGACTACGCAAATTAAATGTCCGTAGGGATAGTGTACATCGACATGCAATTAAACGGATTATCCTGCAAAGAATCCCATTGCTGGATAGGCTCTTAGTTAGTCTCAGCATCAGTGTATGCTGTAGTCGCGACACCAAGTTGCTTGTTCGCGGTATCATAAACAGTGTAAAAGCGCTGCAGCCAGCCGAATCCATCTGAAGTTGACAGATAACGCTTGTAAGCACCGGATGATAGCAGGATATTTCGATACGTACTGATGAAGTCCAGACCAGTCCCGAATGAGGAACCGAGGTCAGATACAATGAGGTAAATCTGGCCCTCGTCTCCTCCCAGGGTACTGTTCAGCGCACGCGGCCAGATCTGGGCATTAGGAGTAAACTCGTAGGTAACCTGTTCCCAAAGACACGTTGCAATTAGTCGAATGTTTACTACACGAGGGCAGCTACTTACACCACCGATATTGAAGTACAAGCTTTTCAGGTTGTTGTATTGCTGCTGCGTGATTGTTAAAAGACCTGTGGTCCTGATTCACATATATTAACAGAATGACATTGGTTCATCGAGTTGGACTCACTGATCTTGGGTGGCACCAGTTGCCTTCTGATAGGCCTGGAAGGCCTCTGCATGCTCGGGTGAGTGTTACATATCACAGTTAGATGTGTGTACATACCAGTGGCAAGGAGAAGAAGGGTAGTACCAGTGTCGACGATGCCGGCAGTCGTTTTTAAGATGGTGTTACCAGTGCCGTACGATACTGATTGATCGATACCCCAGTACTTCATGATCGTCAATTTCAGGAAACAAGAGTCACATTCAGTTGCTAGATGCACCTACATTTGAAGCAGGAGAGGTGGTCGTGAGCGGAAGAAAGTTGACTTGCCCGGTGTACCTGGTGTGAGATGTCAGACGATGTCAGAATCATAAATAATATACCCTCTGACTTGGTGTTATCAGTCCCACCGAAGGTGATCTCTCCATTCGTCACGTTAGCGGTGGATGACGGCTCATAGAAGACTCCGATTGAATCAGAAGAAATCGTCCCTTGGGCGTACAGGTTGTCGGTGACCGTAGGCACTTCCGGCGTGTTAGATACTGTTCCTTGCGTAAGGTCTACAGGACCGACACTGCAAAGAGATCAGTACTACAAATTGCTTCTTGGACAGAGACATACCCCAATATACCATCCACGCCCTGGAACCCTTCGGCATATGAAGCCACACCAATGCTTTGGTTCTTGATAACCAAGTTCGGTCCCAAGGTCACAGTGTCGGTGTCTGATTGGTATTAGTACGATCGTAGCCCAAGGACGCAGTCCTTACATTCCTCTCCGGACATAGTTCCGGAACCATAGCTAACATTCTAAGTTCCAGGTTGCTCTATCAATTTCAGGACAAGGCTGATAGCGGTTAGCTTACTATGGTGTTCCCAGTGTCGAAGCTGGTACTTGTGGGATTGTATGGCGCGCTCGCGCCAACCCATGTATTCGAACTACCTGAAATCGTTGACAGATAGATAAGAGCTGCGTATAATCACGTCATTACTATCCCACTGACCGGTGTCAATCAACAATGTATACGCGGTCGCCGGGTTTCCGACACCAACTTGCATGGTATATGTGACACCTGAATCGGTGACATCGATGGTAGACGCGCTACCGGTGCTGCTACCCCCCGTGCCAGCAGGAGCTGTGGTGGAGGGTGCAGTGGTGGAGGGAGCAGTAGGGGCAGTTTCCTTATGGTGGTGGTGACGTCTGTGTGCATCAACAAAAGTCACAGGGCCGTGATGGGAATGGCCAGCCAGGAACTTCTGCGCGCGCGCTCGGTCGCGTTGAAGAAGCTCCTTTGCACCACCTTGGGCTGCACGCAGACGAGTAGCAAAGGGGATACCGCGGATAACGACGTGTGACATGGCTTGAATAGTTTTGGATATCGAAGTTCAGGGTTCAAAGTGAAGACGGCATCAGGTGGATGACGCTGTTTATATAGGGCTGGAGATGGTGCTGAGATGGGCTTGTTGTCGTCCACTAGCTGGAGCATATCGATGCTGTACCGTACAGCACAGGGGAAAAAGAAGACCCCATTCATGCGGAGAGGGACCCAGAAATAACCTTGCCAGATCGTCATAATACCCGTGCCGAAAGGAAGACAATAAGTATGAGGTGGGAGTCGACGTCCAGATCTGAGTGAGGGAAGATAAAAGGACTACCCGCAGCAATGAGCTCCGAGGACTGGAACGTATCATTATTATTATTATAATTCGCAGCAACAATCGCTGTCGTCTCAGGCACTTGTGAGAACTTACTTAGCGAGGGACCGGCGGAATACGTGAGTTTGTAATGCACATCCACGTCTCTGAGCACGACCTGCAGCATAATGATCTGAGCAAGACAAAGAAGGTTGGCGAGCGAAGCAATCCCCTATTTAGTTGTGATGCGCTAGTTCAGTAGTTGTCTCGATTGTAGCCAAGGAGCGTCACGGTGGAGCTTGACCCCGATATACGAGACAATGACGCCTGCTATAATATATATACGTCGTAGAACCAAGGCAAATCGTGATATTCTGAAGTAGATTCTAGCCTTGTCGAATCAATGTCGAATCTGCCTTTAACTTTCCGTGGGATCGTCGGGCCGCCGGGCGTAAAGCTAAAGCTTAATCTGACTGCGGCTGGAGTATGCCGTACACAACACGGAAACAATGTCGGTATAGATAGCGTTGTTCCTGAACAAACCTAGCCATCAATCAGTTCAATTCGAAAACTTTCCGGTAGAGAACGAAAGGTGGGTAAGAACAATTTGCATGGAACGCCCTACTCACAAAACCCAGTTCTCAAAGCAGATTACCACTGGACTATATTAGCGATGAAAATGTGGCTGGTGGCGATGCCATTCCTCATGCTGTCACGACGGAGCATATCATTGCGGATCGTTGGTGCACGGTGCACAAGCGCAAAGGAAGGCGAAGCAGATAGAACTCGAACCAGTCACTGCGACATCGTCATGCAAAGGGATGTATCAAAAGGAAGTCACGCAGTAGCGAGTAGTGACCTGAGTGGGTGGTTGGAAAGAGTCCTACTACTTACCCACGTGTATCGCCTCACGTGACTTTTTGGCTGTGCAACTATATCCCATTGCAAGCATACATTGTAACTATAGCTTGGAGGTGTCTTTGCTTCCTAAACGGCGGTTAAGGTCCATAGGTAAAGTAAGAGCCATCTGGTCGACAACTGCAATGCAGTACTGTTTCTCCCTCCAACCAGCCTCTATGTTCCCCTGGCCAATTGCAGATGGAGCAGTCCAGACTTCCACATGAGCATTGTGTCTTCCATGGGGATCCGTCAAGAAGCGTGATTCGCTGTACAAACCGACAGTTCGAGAGGCGTATTCCTGTGATGATGGTATACGAGCTTTGAATTCGACAGTCATGGTCACAGTCGGGCACCAACTAGAGAATGGACTTGTTCAATGCAATGCGAGGGGAATAGAGAACCGAACAAACCAATCTGATGTTCCTTGACTGGCTGGCTCTGACGCAGGTAAGAGGGTAGGGAGGTTGTAGAACGTGTCCCCAAAAAATGGGAGAGACGAAGGCTTCATTTCGTCGTCTGTACTGGACAACTCACACCATGCACCCCACTCGGCACCTCCTCCACCTATCATCTCAGTATCACCTTGAATCTGGCTGGTCATGGCATTGCGCGCAAGGATGCCGCGGTCCATAGACCAATTCAGAAGCGAGTGGAAACTCCAGACGTTCCTCATTCCATCTCGCACCGCAGCAGAGGGATGATTGAGCAAGGGTAAACGTCGAGCGTAAGGGGATGGTGGCGCCAAAGTTCGAGGAATTCCGCCTGTCACGGGAGTAAGGTCCCCAAAGATAAGCTGTGAGGTTAACTTGGCGTACCCCTGCTCAGAAGGTCAATGGGCGGTGATCGTGGGGTGAGAGCCTGTCACTCACCCCTTGGGTAAGGTCCGCTGAAAGATTGGTAAAATTCTTCCCTATTTTCTGGACCCTGACGCTCACTTCGGCAGGCCCGACATTCGTCGCACGCAGAAAATGGGCGGTGACGTGAATGGGCTCTTTGTGTGCTGTCTCGGATTGAAATAGAATGCAAGCCTCTACAATCAGTCCAAATGCATAACCTAGCAGAATGCGTTATTGTCATAAAGCGATGTTCAGAAATAACACGTACCTCCTTGAGGAATTCTGAATGATAGTAGCTCGCCTTCGCAATGAGGACACGACAAGATGCAACCAAAAACTCACGACCCGATTGTCCAGCCTCCGTCCAGCTTCGCGGCATACGTAGCAGCTTCACTGGAACGCGAGGTTTCCGCAACCTCTAAAGCTTGCACTAGCGGTATCATGATAATTCGAGATTCGACGAGAAAGTGCACTACAATGAGCCCCGTCTCCGGAAGACATGATGTTCCGGACCCAACTCACGGTCCCACGCATTTGAGTCCCACGGAACCTTTCTGTGACACGTTCCGTTCGTGTTCTTAGAAATAAGTAAGGTTGAAGGCAGGCAAAACCGATATGCGTTGACTTTTCTATCCTATCATATGGCATGCAATCGCTAGATTATGCCTGCGATGTTCTAGATGAAGAGTGCATGTCATATTTGCCTCAGGCAGCGGTGAAGCGGCGTTGTCTATCTGTGAGATTGACGGTCCTGGACTCCTACATATGACTTCTGCCACTGTCGTGCACATATATAAACCCACACATAAGTATAAATTATGCTACATTTTGGGGTTCCTCGGCAGTTCCACGATTTGATCAAATCCAGGATAATCGGGCAGATTGAGCTCGAATTTCTCCTGCATTGCCCTGACAGCAGGTATGGGTATGCATATCATTCCAGCGGTTGATCTCGTCAACACACTTACTTTGGCACGAAACGCCCTCCGAGGAAATGCCTTCCTGTGAAGTATTTCACTCCCTCCTTGGGCGCTGTCAAACTGACTAGGACATCCGGATTCAGCCCGACGCCTTGGGCATTTCCGCGTTCGACGTCCCACCCACTTGGAATATCTACGGAGACAATCGGAAGTCCGGATGCAGATATGAGCTTCAGGGCATCGTCAAATGGTGCCCGCACTGGCGGCTTGAACGAAAACCCGAAAATGGCGTCCAGAATAACGTTTGAGGACTGGAGGGCACGAGGAAGCTCCTCGGTGGATGCTAGAGGCGGAATAATGGGGATGTCCATATTGACGCATTGCTTTTGCAGGCGCTACCGGTTCCGTTAAGACGATATTTCGAAGTTAAAATGGAAAAAGTGAACTGACCTGATAGATGTCTTTCGAGCCTGGCTGTTAGGGGCTACATCCTGAGACTATCATTTGGATATGCGGGTGTGGTTTACCTTGGGCATGTATATTGTTGGCTTGTACCCGAACATTCCTAGGTAAATCTAGCGCTGAAGTAACAGGGTAGGACACCTGGGAGCATACCAAGATGTCTAGCCGCAACCAATCCATCTCCTCCCTGGTTTCCTGGTCCACAACAAACCAAGACTTTTGGATACTTTTCTTTGCCATACACCGTTGCTAGTGTTTGGGCGCAGGCCAGGCCAGCCAGTTCCATCAACTGCAATAAGGATCATGCTTGAGTGTCGTCTACCGCTAGTGCACTGAAGCCCGTGCCTGATCCAAACTGAACGCCCCAACAGCATTCATAAGCTCCTCATCGATCTGTCCGTTTCTCGAATTAGCTCATAGCTAAATGGTAGTGACAACCTTCAGGGCACCTGTTGGGCTAGCTGAGCAGTGAGGTAGCGGATGGACATGATGAATTGATCTCCAAGATACGTGGGAAATAATTATTCATAAACAACTGCAGTCGTTCAAGAACATCATGGTAGCAACAATGAATGATGGTAAATGGGGGGAAAGGATGACAGCATACAGTAAAAATGTAGTGGAGCGCAACGTCCAACAATAGCAAGAATATCCTTGGATCAAGAAAAAAAAAAGGATAACGTGCAAGAGGTAGAGCGCATCAGGTAGAAATCGGCTTTGCACAAACTCGACGATGCTCATCCCAGTCCTTTTTCTGGTGTTCGGGAGAGCAGTACTTCACCAACCGGCACTTGCTACACACGAGCCCATGATTGGTCGGGTTATCCCCACTGTCCGCGCTGCTTTGTGATCCTTCATTACTCTCGGCGTCCTGCGGCGTTTCTTCATTGAAACAGATGTTGCAGTCGATCCAGTTGCACATCTCTCGTGATCTCACCTTCCTCCCGTTCCTACCACCTCGCTTTATCGACAATACCGATGCACCTTCGACGCCACGGCGAGGGAATCGTATCATCTCACAGTCGTCGTTACAGCATGGGTTGGGACAGCCACTAGGAAAGTCAAAGAATATTTCCTCTGATGGAACGTATAGTGGGTGCGTGAATAGAATTTGAGAATAAGAAGTCGTTTGATGAGAGAACAAGATGATGAAGGGCGGTCGTTTTTCGTAGAGAATGGCTCGGAAAGCGATATCAATCTGAGGGAAACATGGTGTACGTCGTTGTTTGAGGAGAGTATGGCTCAAACGCATATCTAAACTCATAAATCAAGTCATGGACCAGTAATAGATGGATGGTCACGAACGATTGTACTGGATCTCGTTCTCCATTCTTGGTTTACACGTGCGCCCGAATGCATATCGACAGACGAGCTTAAAGTACTCTGTTACATCGTCCATTTCTTGGCGTTTCATGTCTGTAACAATGATATATACATCGTCGCATCCATGGTCGTGCATTCCTCTAAGCATCATCAACTCAGGAAGCTAAGAGTATCTTCAATTACAATAATCAATATCTGTCAGCGTAGTACTTACCATGGTGAATACAACAGGCATCATGGAGAGTTTTCGGTCTTGCATTGACCTATGGTGATATACATGTGTTGACCATGTGCGATCCAGGGGAATCAGACGCCCTGTGTCAACCGTACGACAGAAGATGTTTTCTGGAAGGAAGTCTCCTTTATTCCAGACCAGAACTTGGCGTCTAAGGGAGTTGGCCGCGTGTTTTCGCTCTCTGACACCTTGAAACCATTCCCAGTACGCGTCATTGCGATGCTCAAGCCACTTGTCGATCAACATGTCTGTAGCATCGTGGTCGAGCGTTTTGCATACAAGCTCGCTTATCGCGAGGGTGGGCTGAGATAGAGCTGAATAATGCCTTTTCATGATGGCTAAGCTTGGCGCAACCCTCTATAACGTTGCACAGCTGTCGTTGGTGTAATGAGAGGAAGATCCCTAGCGCTGAGCGCTGGATGATGGATATGCACGAAGGCTGTGAATAGAGTTGACTTACGGCAAGGGCCACGAAGACGCCGGCCCTAAATACCGACGATCATTATGTAAGTCATCTACCACTTTGCAATTACCAACAGACAAATGCACGAGCACGACAAAGAATATAAGCCAACTTGACTCCCCATAGACCCCACAACTCGGCTTCCAAACAGTCATTTCTAGTGACAAACTGAATGACAAGCTCCGGTGTGTGCGCGAGTTCCATCTATGATACTATTATTAGCGAAATCTTAGCCACCTGACAATGACGAATCTTACCTATCATGAGACGCAAGGATGAAGTTTCAGAAAGACCCTCTCTTGCAGTAAGCAGATCGTCCAGCCTTTCGTGTTCTTCTATCTTCCTTCCGCAAGGACCCTGCCACGTCACCACCGTTCTGTATCGTGCAGGAAGATAACCATTATGGAAAATGTGGTTGGTGAGATGGGCTATTATTCCAAGTTGTGCCTCCGGGGCGGGACAAAGTTTAACGCGCTGCGCCACGACTGGCCCCGCATTCTTGTGGGTGTAAATGTAGCTGAACCATACATGAGGTGGACAATCGGCTTTACAGGGTAAGGAACGATTTTCACATCAGAAACTAAGTACTCACCAATGACCAGCTTCAGAGCAGACTGAGGACATTTGCCTGCACCCTCTTTCAGCAGTTCTTCCACAGCACGACCTGCGCTGAGCCTTTGTCCGCTGTGGTTCTCCCAATATGATAGCGACCGATGTTGGGCTTCGATGAATCCCTGGCGGAACAAATGCTCGAGCACGTCCTCCAAGTCAGCTAACTTCTGATTCTGAAACTCAAGTTCGACCAGCTGAGCCGTCACGGGCTTGTTGTAGCGTGACGCTTGGTGATAAGTCAACCAGAGCTCGTTGTGGGTCATGGTGAACAAGAGAAACAAACGAGGGAGTTGAATACGAAGGCTTGAGTATGCTCACCCATGGTGACCCATCCCCTTATATAGTTTTCTTGAGTGTACGAAATCTCGGGTGTGATTGTTGTGAAAGCATCCAAAATTCCGCAAACCACCGACTATCCGTACTTACTATACGGCGACATGCGTTAAGTACCTTACGTGCTAGAAAGGAAAGGCGGAATAACAATCCCGCTAAGAAGTTTACATTTGTCTCATGATTACAGTTCCTACGGCTCGAGCAGAAAATCAAATTCACCAGATGGTGCCCCCATCTGGGGTACGTCAGAATTTCCTTGACGCGCATTGGCACGTACTCGTCACGTGAGTTGATTTCCCCCGCTACTTGTAACTTGTCGTTCCTTCTTTAGTATGAAAAGGAAATCACTGTAGTCACACTTTTGCCTCTCCTCGCCAGAACTGGACCACGACCTAGTAAGCACTGATATTCTGAGCTGTTGTACAAGTCCTTGTTTCACGCCTGTGTTCGACGCCTTAATCCTAACTAAAAGTTATGCTGAATGATAACTACAGCCGCGGCGCCGACTCGGACTACGACAGTATAGAAGGAACGACTATCTTCATTCGCCTATGATCTGTATAGGGGAGAATAGACTACAACATGTGTGTGATCTGAATCTAACCATGCCAGTGGTCGACATGTGTAGCCCCACATAGGTACCTTTGACCACGCTTGACTTTCCCGAACCTGCGATATCCTGTTCAACTGTGTATACCCCAGGTATGTACCTATGATTTCCCTCAGTGATATCAACCTTGTCATGATTATACTTGTCCACGACTGGAGTTCCACCAGCCGCCTCCGCGCAAGATTCATATCATCAGGTTAACTTCCCCGCGGATAGTATTGAAGGCGAAGGTATTCCGCTTTCCGTGTTTAGAAGGCACAAAGATATACCTGTGCATTGACGACATTATCGCTCTCGCCCTTTCTGTCACGATCTGCACATGTACTACTAGATTGTGGATAACGCACTTCGCCTTGCCAAAATCAACAGGCCCGCAATGGCTCATCTAGCGACAGAAACGCTGAACTAGTGGCTCATGCGCTGTAGTCCGCGGCCACCGGTCACCCTCGGTCACCGGTTATGAATCTTCCTGCTATCTGCAGATCGAGGCGCGAAGCGACAGCATTTCCCTTCAATACCAGCATCGTCATACTTTGGCATGATGTCCTGTTGAGTGGGTGTGCAAGTGATTGGTAGTGGGTTTTTTCCCTCTTGCCTGTTATCACCCATGTCCTCCGTACAACTCGGATTCGAGCTGTTCGTGCTTGATACACCTCCATGTCATGGCCTGCCTGGACTTAAAATGACTGCCAAACGATACACTTCCCCCATTTCAGACTCACAAGGACTGACACTTCTGTTTGCGCATGGAGTGGGCGCGCGTCAGTAAGCTGATATTTTGTCAAACATGGTTTACTGACTGGCGGGGATTGTGTAGACAAGGAACATTGGGAACCGATGCTTCGGTATTTGTTCCTGCATCAAAAATCGGGACAGCTCCACAGTTATATACGTGAAGCCTGGTCATTCGATTGGCTCAACCACGGAGACGCTGCTATTATAAACAAGGCTGCACTTGAGGGCCGCCCGCCCGGGGATGTTTGTGAGTTAATGTTAATCAAGTAATCCCTTACCGTTGTCGTTTTTCTCATATTTATACCAGCTGTCTCGGAATGGGCTGCCGCGATTGCGTCCTTTGTCAGATCACCGTATGTCAGGGACCACAGACTCGTTGGCTTTGGGCACTCGGCAGGCAGCAGTGCGATGTCAGTCACCCTGTTACTCACCTCCTCGCTGAAGCTGACCCTCGCATCAGGATGCTCTCCACGCGCGAGTTTCCGTTACGTGAACAACCCTTCATTGCACTCTTTCTCATTGAACCCTCGATGCTTACCCCCGAGTTGTGGGAATCTCACCTAGTAGAAGAAGAGGCAGCAATAAAAAGGAAGATGAGCGCTGCTCTCCATCGACGGCATGTCTTTGACACTCGGGAAGAGGCCGCCAATTATTTTCGCGAAAGGAAGCCATGGAACGGGCTTGATCCCGATGTATTCAATGTCTTCGTAGTGAGTGATCTTAGCATCTATGAATTCTGAAATATCAAGCGATCGGCTGTTGTTAGGAGCATGGTCTGCATTCAGTTGTCACACAAAATGGCAGCGAAAAAGAAATCAAACTTGCTCTGAAATGCGACAGATGCCATGAAGCATTTGCTTATCAGGACATCGAAAGCCATTTTGAAGCTATCGATCAGTATACCCGCATTTGCAGCGCGGTTCCTGTACACATTGTGTTTGGCAGCAAGCACGATTATGTGTAAGCAGCGTTGAGCATGTTTCTACCTTCTGCTGACTCGTTCCCTCGTAACAGTGCGTCTTATTTTCAAGACTGCATGATAGACGTTTCTCAGGGGAGACACCCAGCTTCGGTGATAAGGGTGCCTAGAACTGGCCATATGGCAAGTTACTCCACTGCGATGGCTGGGCTGTTCTCATCTATGAGCAGATCGTTCAGCAGGCTCCCGAAGCCCTCGCGAAGGCAATAACTGTCGGCCTTAATTCAATTACGAAGGATTCGACCTCACATCTTCTGTATCGATTGTGATCAATCAGTTACCCGCGTAGTTTCAAACGTCCTTATTGATTTTTATTCCTATCTGAATCACGACCCTCCGAACGTAGGCGGAACCTGCCCCGTTATATCTCGTTTCGTCTCGTCGTGTAGTGGTAAGACCCTTGACAGCTTGAACACATAAGTAGGTATCTTTTATTATTCTAAGGTTGCGGATTGCATTCCACATGGCATGATGGTACACTGTGGTGCCTAGCTCTGATGACGAAGAGATTCGTTTACTTCCCAAGCCTCCACATGCCATCCTTGACACTGACTAAGCCTTCTCTTCGAGCAGCTTCCATAAAACTTCCAAGTTGTTCCACAGTACGGTCGTAGCCAGGTGCAAACTTGAGCATTGTTTGTATTCGATCCAGCGGCAACGAGCCCAGGTTTGTAAGCATTCCCTCGATGAACTGCACATCGTTTACTGTAAGATGACCCGAAATAAGCGCAAAATGACAACAAAGCACACCTTCCAGTATATTTTCATTTGTTCCGCCTGCTGCTGCTGCACGCTCATCACCGGCGGTAGCTCCCCTGCTACTGTTAATTAACATAAGTAACTGGATATCCTAAATTTAGAGTTGAACGAACCAGGCTTAAGTATTTGTGGTCTGCTTTCTGGCGATGGGTCTTCAGCAACGCTAAGCAGCCGGAACACACCCTCCGAGTCTTCTTTCAGGACGTGCATATCTACCCAAGTCGCAAGGGCTTTGATGGTCGCAGTCCGGGTGACGGAGCCGACGCGGAGGACGAGTTCATCTACTGTCCATATATCTGTTACACGAGAAGAGTTAATCCCCTCATATGGCCGCAAAGGTTCTACTTACCCTTCTCGGAGAAGAGTTCAATGAATGCAGCTTCCAAAGGTGGAACGTCAGCCTCCAATGTCCTATCGTCGAGCTCGAGCTGAAGGTGCACCCGGCCGAGATGCGGTAACCAACGGAGGACCTTATCAGGTTTAAACACAGAGAACTCTTTTGCGTATTGCTCTTGCAGGCTATATCGATTGAGAACCAGAACCAGATACAGGAAAGGGACGTACAACTGGAATTGACCAGGCATGACCATGTCACTGGACTCGAGTGCGGGCCAGAAATGCCGAGATATAATTGTAGGGTGCATCTGACCCTGCTTCAAATGTTGGTTCTGTGCCTTGTCATGTACATAACCATAACTTACTGCTTTCTGTGACTGCACGTGTTGGTCTATACGGCGCGAATCCGTCATGTCTCGCAGCATAACTTCACAGACCTGCAATGCCGCTTCACCAAATCGAATCTTCAAGATCTCGACATTACGACGCTACGTGCACCTGCATGAGTATAGATCGACCATAACTGAGTAGCGGTCACTAACCTCGCGGTCAATGTTCCCATCTTTCACGGCCAGCAGGCGTTGTGCTAGAAGTACTTGGAGTTCCTTAACAAACAGGTCCTTCGTATCATATATGCTGACTATGGTACTGATGATATCGCTGGATTTGCTTGCGCGGAAATCAGGCCCAGCATCAATAGGTTCGGGATTCCAGTCAGGATCAGAGTAATTCTCCATCTCGGGCTGCTGAAGTGGTTGAATGGGTTCGTTCTCGTCAACCAATGAGTCCTCGCTCTCTCCGTCTCCGACCAAGCTCGCAACAATGCACCGTATGGTGTCGGGCCGATCTCTGACCAAACATACTGATGCAATCAGCAGTTCCTCGGTACAAGTTCGCGTACACGTACCGAAGATATCTTCTTATGGGATCTGCTACTTTAAACAGAAGCACTCCCGGCGGATCTACAATTCTCAGACACTTGATCGTCGAGACATATTGCGTGAGGATATCTTTCGTATCTGCACCCGGATGAAGTAGACGCTTGTTGATGCTGAAAATCACATTCAGACTTGTTAGAGTTTACAACAACGAAGTACGACGTACGCTCGCCGTAGTGCGTGCACCAGATCCGCACGTTGATCGACGCGCGCTAAGCACTCCTGTGTGTGCAAGACAGAATAAGAAAACATTGTTCACCATAAATTTTGTTCCAACCTTCAGGTCTTGGAGGGCGCCTGCAGACTCCGGGAATTCCACGATAATGTCGAACATTTCATTCGTCCTGCAGATGAAGCGAAGGTTTGCCCATGACGTGCGGCTAAGATACAAATTCTCACCTTAGGGTGCAAAGCGTCTTGTGCATATGGAAGTCAAATCTTGACCCTACCCCTTGCATCATTGTCTTGGCCTCATCCGCTGAATGTGGGTCAGCAACAGGAAATCGCACGACTGAAGATGAATCACCATTAGTTGCCCCTCTTGCAAACGGATACAGCATCCATGGTACAATTTTGTCAATCATCCATGTCCGAAGGGTTCCAAGCATCGGTTCTGCCCATTTTCCGGCACACGTTTCCTTTACATGCGATTCGATGATCTCGTATCCTATACTTGCGATAAGGGTTTCATAGCGATCGATAAGGCTAAGCGTATCAAAGGCTTGCCAAAGGACGCGGTCCTGAGGGTCCTGCGACTGACAAATTATACGCTCCAATGTAGCTGAAATAAGGGCCTTGATTCCCCGGGCAAAAGATGGAGGTAGAATAGAGAAAAGGTGAGTTTGGAAAGCAAGTGTGTAAGCAGATATAATCGTTGGCCCGAGGCTAAGACACATTGAGCATATAGCCTTAACGAGGTACAAAGTACTTACTCTGCAGTTGGCTTCCACGCGTCATACCACTCGACTAGACGATATACAAGAGATCGTATTGATTCTGGGTCGGAATTGCTCTGTAATGAAGAATTGAGCGAGAGCATACATTGCAGGGGTGCTGAAACCTTAACCTCGTAAAGAGCCATATGCACCTCAACTTCTCGGGTGATCAAGTGCTGGCTCTTTCGCATGTCCTCTTCGTTCCTCAGGTACGACGCCACACAATAAATGAATGGTCTCACCAAGGAAAACCTCCATCATGACAGGTAGCCTCCTACACTCTCCAATAACGCCAAATGCCGCCCTCACTTGATTCAAGTCTGCTAGAGACTCAGTATTGATACACTGAATTGCCAATTTACAGACCATATTGCTTTCGTGGCGTAGGGTCATTCAAATCTCGTGGTCTTAGAAACTCTGTGGCGAGAGTCCATGCCTAGACGTGAAGTTATGGAGGACGTTCATACATGACAATTCAGATGGCATACCTCGCTGAAGGCCAGTAGACCAGATATTCCTGGCTCGCTACGATTAAGGCGGTTGAATGACTCTTGCCATTTGGCTGCAACTTGCGCTCGCACAGCACTCGATGCCATCGGCGGTCAAGCGTTTAAGTTGAATGTCTATGCCTCCAATAATGGAGGAATTACGTAATAAGGCGTCAGTTCACGATCCAAACAGGTATACCCCTGACCGAGATAATTCAAGTGCACAAGACTTGTAAGTACGCTTGCTAGCCTTCTACTAAATGTCTCTCGCACAACTCCAGAACATGAAAAACCTGACCAAGCCTAACACAACCGCAACAGCCAGGCACGTAAACAGTGTTGGAGACCGTTCAAATCTGTATTGCATTGCCCCCTTCGTGACCACTCGGAGCAGCTGTGAGGGAGGGCCTTTAGCACCGGCTTCGTCAATAGCAGCAATTTCTTCAGCGGTGAGCGAGGCTGTATGATTGAAATTAGAATGATGTCTTGCAACTCACGAGAGGAGACCTACGAAGATCCTCAACGGCGAGGTATTCTTCAAGTCGCCCCTTGTCCCGGCTCGTCCTCCAATTATGAAAGCTAAGATACGTGAATTCTTGGGAAGGTAGATAGACCTACGTGACAATTGCTACACCTTTACTTCTGACCCAGGAGAAGATAACCTGATTAGAAGTTGCACCGATACGCTTAGCAGCGGCATCGACAACCGCATCGACTGGTCCTCCAGGATTCTTGGTGATAGAGCTATCTAGCGTCAGCGACAAGTCATTAAAGGGCAGTATGAAAATTCACTTCAAACTTCCATACGCTTCCACTACGATATTCTGCTTCGCGCAGTATTCAAGCAAAGTTTTGTGAGAAGCGTAGTTATACGGATGAAAATCGATCTGCACGTTGAATTCGTTAGTTGTCTTTGGTGTCAGTTTTTAGAAGGACTTACCTGGTTGACAGTAGGTCTTATGACCGCGGTTTTCAAGAGTTTCTGAAGCTGCTCAACGGTAAAGTTGCTGACACCAATGCTCCTAATAGCTATGATGATCAACGGATCATGTTCGAGTTGCGAAGGGCGCACCTTGCTAATCCATCTTTCTTCATCTTCTCAAATTCTTGCCACCCGGACTCAAAATCAGGCAAAACCGTCGGAAAGTGCACCAGATACAAATCAAGATAAGAAACGCCAATCTCAACGAGCATGTAGGTCACGGTATGGTAACTCGCAAGCGATATGCGAGAACTTACTTTGTTTAGGCTTTGTTGGATAGCCTCCTGTGATGTTCCAATACCACTATATTTGGTAGTGATATACAGACTCGAGCGAGGAAGACCGGTCTCCTTGATAGCCAAGCCCACATAGCTTTCTGTCTGATAATCTTTCCAAGGTGATACATCTACTAATAGTAGTCATCGTTGAGAAGTAATAACATACACTGCGCGGTGTCGATATGAGAGAATCCGTTCTCGATTGCCTGGCCCACGTAGTCTGTGACATCCTTATATTTCATGGTGGACCCGGTGCCGAAAGCTATTGTCGGGAACTGGGGATGGGCACATCAGGCTTGACCGATGAAACACACTTTCACGAAAAAGTACGTTACCTCATTTCCATCGTTGAGGGTGACGGTGCCAAATGGCATAGTGGGATAAGTAGAAGAGAGATGATCCTGAGAGAGGAAGGAAGCTGAAGTCTTATCATGAGTTAAAATATGTCATACGGCCATGGTTATAGAAAAATCACATACATGTACATAGTCTCGAACCAGACGGAACTTCGGGACCACTTCGGCTTCTTCCGGTCCCTACCAGCGGTATTGTTTTCAACTCCGCTTCCCAGAACGGCTTAACATGTACATAGTTAACCCTCCTATGCGGGCCGGTTTTACCGTCACACCCATGGCATGAGATTCTTCAGTCGATGCGCATGCGTGGTCTTGCAATCTGTGTTCTTCATCAATGAGCCAACATCGAGAAGCAATGCGAAGGCGGAGAAGGGCAGTATCAATGCTGGGGGTTGCTTTCCATTACTACTACTAGTATGGTGCATGGATCTCTAGGACGAGACTACAATGTATACCTTGAAACAAAAGGACGGCTGTCTTCTTTCTTAATTTCAAGGTCTGACTACTGGATGGAGACTAATTATAGTAGTAACTATAATACCTCGACGGGATACCAGTCTACATAGCTCAATTGGTTTGGTAAACACTAATACAGAAAGATGAACGATTGTATTCCTTCTATTACTAGTATTAGGGAGACTATGTAGTAAACGTACCACCTACGTCATGGGCACTTAAATGGTCATGCCTCAGGCTATCAGCCTGCCTGCGATGCTTGACTACCGTTCAGGAGAACACGGAGACCCCAGCGAGACTGCGCGGTGGCCGGTCACAGCGCCAATCGTGACCGCCCGTTGAAGTTGCAATTACATTCCACTTTGCAAGACATGGAACTAAGTACATTATAAGTACACTTTTATGACTACATCGATCACATCATGATCCATGCGAGAACATTCATGTACCGGTACTACCAGAACTACAATCAAGGAGGGGAAGGTAGGTCAACGTTATCCTCCAAGCGGACCATTTTGGATGGAGGGGCAAAAGCATGATGTTCACCTGCCCAATCCAAGACCTTCTCGAAATTTCTGCATTGGTGCAGAACGTTAAAGTTAGGGAAAGGATCTTTGCGTCCCTCCACCCAGTCGTAAGTGATCATTGTCACGTCACCATGACACATAATGTTCTGCCTGAGCAATTCGATGCACTGATCTGAGGTACACGATAAGCAAGTAGTAGGCCGTGCAAGAAGCAATATACCCACCGATGTCACTGCGTTGGAATGCTTCGGAAGCATCGTCGTCATGTGCTTTGCCACGCCAGCTCAATCTGCGAAGCTTATCCTACAGGGGAGTGAGCAAATATCGACCAACCTCCATGTATTATAACTGACTATGCATTGGAGCTGGTGAATGACTTCTACCGTTGCCATATAACCTCCGCCGTCTTCGTCCGGGTACCTAGCCATGGCTGGAGAAGGTTTCTCCCCTGATCTGAGTAGTTGATCGAGTGTCATACGAACTGGCTGCGCTGGAATATATTACCTGTCAATAATCACCGATGACGAGAGCAAGGCAAAATGTATAACCATCTCCAGCTATCCTATCCCAGGCGGCATTTATTTCGGGGGACGGAGGGCCACGATATATGGAAGTAGAAGTCAGACCTAAGTCAAACCTCACAATGCCGATGGATTCAATGGCCTCGTTGGCTGGGGCTGTAACGGGTAAGTAAGGTCCTGTGAAGTTGACGTTATCTGTCCACCTACAGTACAGGACTGCGTCATGCATCGGAAGCGCCATTGCCCATAACGTCAAGAACAGCACCGTTATGGATATCAACACACCATGGCTTATCCATGGCCAAAGGTAAAGAAAGCGTGGTTCTGGGGGAAGACTGGTTTCTGTACCACCATCAACTTGAAGAATTTTCACATAATCATCGTCGACTGCATGAGAAGGGGGATGCCGAGAATAATATTCCTTGCGCATAACATGCGAAGGAAGATCTGACTCTGAAGTTAGTGCTCCGAGTCGAATGCGAACAAAATGGTCAGAACGTTGCACTTGTAAAATAAGACAAGTTGACTTGGAATCGGAAAAACAAAGAGGCAATTCGTACCATATCGAATGACCCTGACAATTTCTCACTACCCAACTGTTGAACGCCACGTTTCGGAAGGATGTTTATGCACACCAACATCGGTCATTGGCCAGAAGGAGGCACATAAATGCTACTTACTCTTTGAACATTCCGTCAGAAATTAGACTCCGAGGCACAGCACTTTTGATCATGTATTCGCTGGCGTTGTCTAGACTCTAGACAGGGATAAAAATTGACTCATCGAGAGCATCAACACGTAAGATGACTCTCTTCAAGACGTGGCACACCTTCGATGAGTAATTTCGTGGCAGTTGCCCAGTGGTGTGGTAGATGAACTTTTCAATCTGCAGAAGTAGAAGCACAATTATGATAAAGAATGTGCATTTTTAGTTGTCTAGCGTTCAGTGTGTCGCCGACTCGAGGTAGCTACTTCATTAATATTGCTTATTCACAAGTTGAACAAGTTCTATGTAGGACTGTTGCGAGTTGGGGTACTGCCAGTGGCACGTGTCGCATCACGTGCATGACGATAACGGGACACATACAATGAGTAGTATGTATCGTTGTCTTGCAACTCTTCCCTTCTACAACTTCATGTAAATGGATAGCCCCGTTGTACCATTCATCCCGGTGGATGAATTTACCCCAGAGCCCGACGTGGTGATAGATCATCCCGGATCGCCACTGCGAAAGCGTGCCCGCCATCACAGCCTCATCATAGATACGTCCGAGCCCGCTCGATCTGTTATGGTTTCAGAGGAACCAAAGGATCCAGTAAGGGACGATACATATTATATGTCTGATGGGAGCTGCATCCTTCTTGTGCAGAACACGCTGTTCAATGTATGATCCAAAAGTTGAAGTGAAGATCTGAGCTCATGAACTAAATGACTCGTGATGTAGGTCCATCGCACAATCTTGTCCAAAGACCAGTCGTCTTTTGGACCTATGTTTACGCTCCCGCAAGGCGAATCCCAAGAGGGGTTGTCGGATGACAATCCCATCGTTCTACAGGGAGATTCCGCGCAGGAGTTCCGCCATTTCCTCTGGGCGCTCTATGCCCTGTGAGTGTCTTCTACTTCTACGCCTGAAAAATTCAGCGTTCTCATGCTCGAGTCTTCGACTCGCAAAAGCCCCTCTGAGTTGGTCACACTTCGGTCTCCAAAGGCAGACCTTAACCGGCTAATTGACATTGGGAAGTTGTCCAGCAAGTACTCCTTCAAGTCTACAGAAACATGGGCATTAGACGCAATTCAAGGGCTCCTTGAACAGAAGCCTTCCCCCCTGTTCAACGGCATCCCGATGGGATTCGCATTCCCGTTAAACACTCGGGCTTCGGCTCTTTGGGAGAGCAAAGAACAAATTGCGCGCCTTCTCAGACTCGCTCAGACGTGCTCGCACTCACGTTTACTGGATACGATGATTCAGCTTCTTCGACAGATAATTTCAGCATCCTTGCACTACGCATACCTGGCCATGACCCTCGCAGATGAGCTTAACATTCGGGATTTGCGAGGTGTAGCGTATCTTGAAGTCATGCAAAAGGCGGCCTTCGTCTGCGCTGGAGGGAGCAATGATCGCTTATACTTGGAGGGTGACATCCAGGACACGAGTGGGGGGATGCAGCGGCTGGTGGTCAGCCCAGTGCAGCAACTGAGACTTTTGTCGGGATATCACCGCCTTTCTAAGGCGTGGGAACGGCTGCGAGCTGTACCTCCCCACTTTGAACACGCGTCGTCCTGCGGGGCGACGTGGCACCAACATGGATGCACTCAGAGCTGGACAGATTTCTGGAAGGAGAGAACGAAGGCAGAAGGTGTTCTATCTCTTGGCTCTGCAAATGTCCTTGGGAGATTGGAGGTTATTGTAAAGGAGTTTGATAAGTGGGGATCTGCGACATACATGCCTCACGATTGCAAGGCTGCGGCAAAACGGTCTATCCACGAGAAGGTGAAGCATATTCAGGAGGCGCTACCGGATTATTTCTCCGAAGGCGGTGAATATTGACTTCTCCTGGTTCCAGAGTATGCATACATAGCATTGCTAGACATTGTACAGATTATACTGTTTGAGTGAAAGACCTTTCAACACAGTGAGACGGTCAGGCGGTCCTCATGCTGCTTGAAGTCTCATCAGCAATGTTACGCCTGTTCCAAGGCCCATCTGGGACGTGTCTTGCACCGTGACATATGGAGCTGCCCATCATATCCTGTATCAATGTGTCGATATTGTTAGCTGAAGGCAGTTGTTCCTTTCCGACTTGAGAACCCTTCATGAGTGTTTGCTGGAATATTTCATCCTCCTCCAGCTCTTGGACACGCTGTCGAAAGCCACGTAGTATTTCCTCGAATAGCACTACATTGAGCGGTCAGCATAAGTACTCGTGAATGAACGATGATGTTCGACACACGCTTCTGCTCCACTGGATCGCTGGGAGGGATAATCAAGACATCTTTCAAGTTATGGACTTCTTCATCTTTTGGCTCATCGAGTCTAAGGTTGGCGGTCCATTTTCGTTCAAAAGCATCCTGACTCAGTTCCAAGTCAGATAGAGATGTCTCATTAGGACCGTATGCGGTTCCCACAGAGCTTGCAGGAGAAGGGGGGCGAATGACAGGAGAGGCATATGCAGGGTCGCCGGTGTGAATCTGCTGAGTATGTGGCATCACACAGAACCTATTGGGCGGGACAAGCTGGGATAAGACGGACTATGAATAAGCCGGAGATCAGATACCTTGATGGCCTTGGAGCAACAGCCCCAGTAACTGGATGGTACACGCAAGCAAGCCAAAATAACGCGCTCGCGATCTTGTTGAATCATTTGGCGTGTTTGTGACCGTTCAAGCGTGACATTTGAGTCACATACAGAGGAAACTCGACAACTATTTTCCTTTGTTTCACGCTTTTTTTATGAATTTAGTACCAGCTCACGAACGCAAGAAGGTGCATATCTATCCTTCCAAAGGATGCGTCTAGTTCTTTCACGATGAGGATGCAATACAAGAAAAGATGAAAATATTAATGAAATATCTTATCTGGTCTGTTTGGCTTAGTAATGCACACGCCACTTAAATTCTCCTCGACGCGTCTTTCTCTTCCTTCATCTCGTCTACCACCTGGTCCCAACTCCTCCTGCTTGACATCAATATCTGAGGGGCAATTTACCATGGCGTTCGTGTTTAAAAGAGGTGGGTCCCTTCTGAGTCTAATTTGTAACAGCCGATCTGACGTTCAACGACACCCCTCATAGATGGGTAAGCAAGAGCACGCGAGAACATTCACTTCCATCTGACGCGTTGTTCACGTGTAGACGCAAAGAAGAAGTCAAGTTCGATAAGGTATGCACCCAGTAAGCCATGCGATGCATTGCTCACCGGACCATAGATCACTGCAAGGATAAACAAGCTCTGTTATGGGCTAGACCTGAACTATGTCGAACCGATCGAGTCAGTTTGCATTTGACGTGTCACCGCTCTTGTGCATAACTAATTCCTCTCTAGGGTTGCCAAGAAAGTCATTGCAGGTGTATACCAAGGTGTTACAACCGTTGAACTCGATGTAAGCGTTCGTCCTAGATTTCGTTTAGTTTACCTGTTCACCTCTTGAGAAAGAACCTCGCTGCGGAGACGGCAGCATACCTTACCACGAAGCACCCCGATTACGCTGTTCTCGCCGCGCGTATCGCGATATCAAACCTTCACAAAGAGACCAAGAAGAATTTCTCTACTGTCGTCAAAGACCTTTATGAATATAGTATGTCGAACTCTTTTGGTGCTGGATTTTATTTGAAGTTTTGTCAAGTCAATCCCAAGAATGGAAAGTCTGCTAGTTTGATTGCCGATGATGTGTACGAGATCGTGCAAAAGAATGCTGCTCGCCTCGATTCTGCGATTATTTACGATCGTGACTTCAGCTACAACTTGTGAGTAACAATCCTCAAGATCACACGATGTCATTGTATTGATTCTCTTAGCTTCGGGTTCAAGACCCTTGAACGGTCGTACCTTCTCAGGATCAATGGACGTGTTGCCGAACGTCCTCAACACATGATCATGCGTGTCGCAGTGGGCATCCACAAGCAGGATATCGACACTGCCATTGAGACGTACAACCTTATGTCTGAACGTTACTTCACGCACGCGTCGCCAACTCTATTTAATGCTGGCACTCCTCATCCCCAACTAAGCTCATGCTTCTTGGTTTGCATGAAAGATGACTCCATAGAGGGTATCTATGACACACTCAAGAGTTGTGCCATGATCAGCAAGACCGCGGGTGGAATTGGCTTGCACATCCATTGCATTCGTGCTACAGGGTGCGTTGATTTGACACCTGGCAGTTCTCGATTTGTAACACTCGGTTTTAAAGATCGTACATCGCTGGAACAAATGGCTACTCAAACGGTATTGTTCCTATGCTCCGTGCATATGACGCCACGGCACGTTATGTCGATCAAGGTGGTAACAAGCGCCCGGGAGCCTTCGCTATTTACCTTGAACCATGGCACCCTGATGTATTTGATTTCCTGGACTTAAGGAAGAACCATGGTAAAGAGGAGTCACGCGCCCGTGACTTGTTCTACGCATTGTGGATCTGCGACCTGTTGTATGTGTTCCAGATTATTATTGCCATCACCCTAACTTTGACTTCACCTTTGCCAGTATGAAACGTGTCGAGGCCAACGAAAACTGGTCACTCTTCTGCCCCAATGAAGCGCCTAATCTTCACGAAGTTCACGGCGAGGAATTCGAAGCCCTCTATGAGAAATACGAGAAAGAGGGGCGCGCGCGCAAGGTCATTCCAGCTCAAAAGCTGTGGTACGCTATCCTCGAAGCTCAGATTGAGACTGGTGGCCCCTTCATGTGCTACAAGGATTCTGCTAATCGTGCGTTGAGCTCATTTGTGTGGCCTTTCACTTGCTAACAGCCATACATAGGCAAGTCGAACCAAAAGAACTTAGGAACCATCAAGTCATCGAACTTGTGCACTGAAATAATCCAGTACTCGTCTCCAGATGAAACCGCGGTGTGCAACCTTGCCTCCCTCGCCCTCCCCACCTACATCTTTAACGGCAAGTATGATTTCCAAAAGCTTCACGATGTTACAAAGGTCGTCACCCGCAACCTAAACCGTATCATCGATGTCAACTATTACCCCATTCCGGAGGCTCAAAAATCCAATATGCGACACCGCCCCATTGGTCTTGGTGTACAGGGTCTTGCTGATGCTTTCATGATCCTCCGCCTGCCATTTGACTCAGCGGAGGCGAGGCAGCTCAATCTCCAGATTTTTGAGACCATCTATCATGCCGGACTCGAGGCCAGCGTTGAGGAAGCTGAAAAGTGGGGACCATACGAGACTTTCAGGGGCAGCCCTGCCGATCTCGGTCAACTGCAGTATGATCTCTGGGGTGTCACCCCCACTGATCTTTGGGACTGGACGAGTCTCAAGGAAAAAATCGTACAAACGGGGTTGCGAAATTCGTTGTTGCTTGCGCCCATGCCAACTGCATCGACTAGCCAGATTCTCGGTTTCAATGAGTGCTTCGAGCCATACACTAGGTTCGTTCATCTTCCTTCGCACCTTCTGCCAGCTGACACGTCCGGTTCAGTAACATTTACACTCGTCGTGTCCTTGCTGGTGAATTCCAGGTCGTGTGTCCCTGGCTTCTCAGGGACCTCGTCGACCGTGGGCTCTGGAATGATGACATGAAGAACATGATTATTGCTCATAATGGCTCTGTCGCCAACATTCCCAGCATACCAGATGACATCAAAGCCATTTACAAGACTGTATGGGAGATCTCGCAGAAGAAGGTCATCGACCTTGCTGCCGACCGTGGAGCCTTCATTTGTCAGAGCCAGAGTCTGAACATCCATCTGCAGTCTCCTACCGTTGGGCAGTTGACGAGCATGCACTTCTACGGATGGAAGAAGGGCCTTAAGACTGGCATGTACTATTTGCGCACCCGACCGGCGACGCAAGCCATTCAATTCACTATCGACCAGAGCGTACTTAAAGCAGCCAAGGTGCAACAGGGCGAATCCGATAAGGCTGCCGCTGCCATTCCTACCCCTTCTGCCTCTCCATCCCCTGTTCGTCGAGTTCCCCCGCCATCCACACCGAGCGACACCCCTGTCGCATCGAGTTCGTCAGGCTCTCCTGCTCCCCAGGCAAATCAGGAAGCTACGGATGTCGACCCCGAGTACGCCGCTGCCCTTCAGCGTCAAAGGGACCGCGAGCTCGAAGAGGCAAAAATGGTGTGCTCACTGGAGAACAAAGACGCTTGCCTCATGTGCTCAGGTTAATGGAGGGTAGTTGGTGGTCTATTCATTTGCATCGTCGAAAGTTATTCATTTATGCACTCCTCGTTCGTTACCCGCATTTGCTCTACATTTCTGTATACCAGCTGTTGTAATCATAATTGAAATAGATAACTTTTGATCCACACCAAGCTTCGGTGAACAGGATGCGGGTAAATATGACAATTGGATCGACGTCAATAAAGAAGGGGAATAGTCCACTATTGATCGAAACAACAGAAGTAATAAACATCCAAGGTATAATACATACATATAACCCCTACACCTCATCGTCCAACAACCTAAGATACACCTACTAAATCTAAGATCACAATTAAAGTCGATTGACAGTCAGAATCGCAATGCGTCCATCTTGTGCAATGGCATGGTTAATTCCTGAATGGCAGGTCAAAAATGATCACGCAGAGGACAGCATGCCGCTGACCTTTGTATCCTGGTTCAAGAAGACCTTTCCGCCATTCTACATCAGCCTGCCACCACATGCCGTTCCAGTGGCTAACAGATGTGGCGGCATCGACAAGGAAATCACGACCAATGTTGTATCCATCCGGGATAATCATATGGTGTTTAGAAGAGTCCTACTAACGGTGAAATTATGTTCACGGGGTCTGCTCATGTTGCACTGACCTCTTCTTTGGAAACACTGGGAAACGAATGTCAGTAGATGTGGCTAGGAGTAAGGTGACCCTCGTGCTTACGCCAAAAACCACGCTCCCGTGTCGATTTCCGTGCCGTTCTGCTTCCAGGCGCGGAAGTGGTTCCCACCTGAACACCAAAGTCATGAAAGATATTGTGGGCACGTACAGGGAGGACGAACCTGCGAAGCTTTCCCAGCATGTTCCCCACTTTGGAAAGTAGTATTGCCTTGCTAGGATGTGCTCCGACTTTTTGCTGTCGCCGTCACCGAGATCTGCCTTGTGGACATGGCCATAATGGAGCCCTAAACACTCCTCGGAAAAACCAATGGACCTTGCGCAGCAGATCAATGAGGAATCAGGATCAAGCACACGGTCAATGTAGCTCACTTATAATACAGACGGAAGCCAGCATCCGTCAAAACAAAGGGGTCCGACTGGTTAGATATGATGATATTCAACGGTTCCCCGTATCTGGGAGTCGTGAACTACAAGGAAATGTAACGAGGATGTTATGTTTGGTGCACAATAGACTTACGTCTAGAAACCGTCCGCCTTTAAGGCGTGGATCGGCCCACCCATCCTCTAGTTTAGGAACATCTAATGATGTAGAGCCGAATATGGCTTGCAAGGTATCCACGAAATGGGTAGGTAGTGCCAGGGCAGAGGCAGCCATAGCCAGAAGGGCGACGACGGGCTTGACCATGACGAAGAAATCGGGATTGAACAAAGTTCAAAGAATCCCGGGCACGTTGCCCTGTGCGACCGTGGTGAGCACAGCAATTTGAATGCGTGGTGTCCGAGTTGGTGATTCTGAACAGCCTGAGACTCTCAGACATGGAGCTGCCTTGATACGGCCAATGTTGTACCCACGTGGGATTATACGCGGCCGGCAAACTGGTAACTCTGAGCCTCCACGACGTCTACAATCGACATGTCTAGCATTGAAAGGACTGAACCAGTCGGACATGACACTGGTTTTGTCGTGAATGATCCGGAAGACGTCAGCGAACACGACGATGCTGATGCAGATACTGCTTCCCAGCGCTCTATTCCTCTTTCATCTCCTCCAGGTTCACCCCGACGCGACCCCAACACTACTCTACACTCTCGCGACTTCTTTGCTAGACGCATATCCCAGGAGGACTCAATAGACATTGACTTCAACTCAGAAACGGACGATGTCAGCGACTCCTTCAGCGAGAGGAACGCTCGGCGCGCTAGCTCCATTACATCTGCAGCTCCTTCTGCAGCGCTGTCTGAGGAACCAAAGTACCACACGGCACATGTTATTACCTATCCGCCGACACCTTCGTCAGGTACGACGGACGTAGATTCATTCACTTCTGCAGCTTCTTCGTATTCGAAAAAAGCAAGGCCAGAGTCCATGTTGCTACAACCTCCCGACGGCCCGCTAGTATTAGGCATTGCACTTGTGGACTTCAACCATCTGGTATGATGACCGAGTGTATATGCGTCACATATGGAAACTCATATATGTAACATAGGTCGGTCCGAAGATCGAATTTTGCAATGGCGATATTTTCCACGATGAAGAGGTCGCCAAGATACTTCCCTTCCTGGCTCTTCCAGACGGTGCACATCTGGTAATTACAACAAAGCTTATCCGAAACCTGCTCTTATGAATCCCCGATATAGTCTCTAGAAGATTATTCCTACTTTCATCTTGTTCCCGATGGTCCAATACCGACCACGATTTTTGGCATCTCGTGCGCATCATCTTAGATCACTATATGCATGCTGGGGCTCTAACTTTTGGTTCACAGATGCAACCGCCAAATAGCAGCTTCTGCATTACTTGTCAAAGACGTAGACGTAACCCGATCAATTGTTCAAAAGGCTGTCGTGGTCCTGGTGTCGAAACCGGTCTTTGGCCCCATTCGGTTAGTCTGCATCACTACACACATATTCTCTGACTACATGATTTGTTAGGGATCGCTTAGGTGTCGTCACACGTGCACTGTTTGAACAAAGGTGAGCTCGGACGTCACTCCGATCAGCTAGACCTCAACGTTCCTCTCAAGGGACTTCTCGGATACCAGCATTCTCGTAGATTTTGGTGCTTCACTAGAAATCTCCCTCCGCACACAGCTGACGGAAAGCGGATTATACATTGGTGGGTCGGGAGAGCTCATCGCGGAGACTTGTTGTATCTGATCGCTGATTCACGCAGGTACAAGCCTGTAAGTTGCACAGTACCGCCCCTACTGAGAAACTGACCAAGGTAGTCGCGAGTTTGTTCACACCTTCCGCCATCGCACGCTTGTTCTATTAAAGGCCCTTATGTGCCAGAAAAAGGTTTGTCATAATTATATCAATAACGCAGACCATGTTGATTATATCCTAGATTATGTTCTTCGGTCACCCAGTGGAACGATTGTGTACTTACCAGTACTCGCTCATATCATTAATACCTGGTAATCAATCACCTGTTATTTCTTATTCTTACCCTCAAATCCGTATACAGGTTTATTGCAAACATTGGAGGACTGCGGATCTCCGCCTCTCGCCGCGCGTGCACCAACACTTTCATGCCCACAGTCGTTACGGACGTCAGATCGCAAAAGTATGATGGCATACATGGGTCTACCACTAGATATTTTTGGCAAGGTATGCCCTTGTGTTGCACAACAGTATACAAGGCTGACCATGATCTAGGATGCGTTCTTTCAACCGTACTTACCTCTGCAACAACTAGATCTTCTAAAGGATTCACAAGGATGGCTATGTGGGTGCACAAACACCATCGTGGCCCAACAAAAGGAGGTTGAATTGCTCATCAATGTTGGTCTCAAGATGTCATCGAAATAGCTTTGCGCTCATGCTTGATATCCAGACTGAAACAGCGATGCTGGAGTTTCGGAATCCCAGGCTAGAGCGGTTGATGGGCTTGACGGCCGCCGACCGGAAATGGATGGATGAGATCGTTCGAGATGTCAACGATGCTTGGGACGATGCAGATCCTATCAAGCCTGCGATGCAGTGCGTCATCTGCTAGACTTGCCTGGTTCTATACATAATATGATCAACAGCTTCAAAGGCAGTGATGATTACCTTCGAGCCAAGGTTCGTTATCTTATGCGTCAGATTCACGTAACTTATATGTACCTTGCAGTTCGAAGAGTACATTTCTGCAGCACTAGCATCCGTTCGATATCGAGAGTTCCTTGCAAAAGGAAAAGGGAACAACGTAATCATTACCGGAACAGGTATGTATTGATCACATGCCATAGCCCATAACACCCATGACATTTGTACAGGAGGAGACAATAACTCAATCGATGACTTCAATCCCCTTTGGATCGCCGAGTTCACCAAAACGACTGCATACGATGTGTGGCAGAGGTCTACAGACCCAATGCTCTTTGACATCGTCGAGCCACGGTTTGAAATCTTATTCCAATGATGCTGTCAGACTCTTAGTTTTACCCTGATAGGCACCCATGCAACGAGAAGCCCTCTGTCGTCGCCGACTTTGGACTTCGTTTGTCCGAAGGACTTCAAGATCTGAAACTGGAACAACAACTAGCACCTACCCGAGAAGCTATCTCACGTACTATTAACACTGGCTCGACGAACTTCTTCAAAGCGGTTGAAGGCGTCCGTGGGCGGTGGCAGCAGCGGAGCGCCAGCTCTGCTTCGGTCAACTCCGACCTGACGAGCAGCACGGGTGAGACCCCTGTGGAGATCTCAAAATCGGAAGCGGAACTGTCTTCATCTGCCACTCTCGAGAGAAGCAAGTCTAATGTTAGCGGACAGACGTCGTGGGACTCTGTACCAAGTACACCTACACGGCCTGTAAGCGTCGCGCAAGCCGCGTCGGAGGCGAAGGTAGCTTTGGGAAACTTGGGTGCAGGTATCCAATCTTTCTGGTCCAGTCGTGCATCCCGATTTTCCATGGCCCGCTCGAGCGTTACGAGTGTAGGATCCATGGATTCGTTATCCACCGCCGGTACGGGTTCTTCATCATCGCCGTTTTCGCCGCCGCACTCGCGCCCCAGTGTGGGTATCGTGGAGGAAGAACCGGAACATGATTTAGATCACAAGGGATACAGCACGGGAGAGCCGAGTGGGATGGCTCTTTGAACTGGTTTCGAAGCTCCCGACGCTTAGTCCCACGTACTTTGATTGTATCACATCCAGAAACTTATACGCAATGTTTGTAATGAATGGCATGGAAGATGGGATGGTTGTCGGTCTAGTGAGGGTTTAGCCCACTGCAATTAGCCGTGTCGCAAGCTTAACTTGCATGAGCAACATCATGTATTATTTGCTTTGAACCTCCCCGGTAGAAAGAACGTTACCGATCCCATTGACAGGATTTAGACGACGTCCGCTAGTGTGACTATCCAAAATGTACTAGTCTGTCGAGCGTGCTTCGAAGGGGACGAGATTTCGGCGGACGTCCTTGGATGAACGGTAAATAAGATCCGACTTAAGGATCCGAAGTACAAAAGCCGTCCGAGCCTATCAGGGTTTTAACGTTCTTCATGCGAGACATTATGGTTAAGTTCGTAAGCGAGTCTCTGATGTGGTCTGATAGTGACGAAGAAAGTTTGGTTGAGTTTAAAGGTGATGAGTTGGAAAAAATCAAGGTTGTCCTCACAGAACGTGGTCTCTAAACTCTCTACGAAACAACCTGCGAGGAAAATGTCCAAGTAAATGCGACTTGGATAAAGCAGACTGATGCAACAAACGAATTCTCGAGCATCAACCCGACTTCCAACAGCAGAAGTCTCGTTCAGGAGGTCATTGAAATTTTGTTACTGAAGTTTCACTACAAACTCAATTTTATTGAGTTCTTTTTGGAGGTCATGAAATGGTATCTCCGTGAAAATTGTGATCACACATATGACACATTGAAGGAGAATATGCCGAAGACCATGGAGTCCGTGAAGATGGAGGTCATTTGCCATTGGGAACATCGTATGTACCAGTGGATGGAGGTATACAAACCAGGGCTTGGTATAACCAATGCACAGGCTCGCGTAAAGGAGTTCAGTTCGACGAAATACAAGTCTCAAGGCTAGGCGCATTCTGAAGGCCATTGCTTGTGCCCTTGATTAGGGTCGTCTCACGACACCATGATGGCACAACGACCTCCCGCTGCATGTACAGTACCATAACGCACCACACAATTACGAAGGAGGCGCTTCGTCGGAGTATTTCGATCGAACATACTCGTGTTGACCGCATGTAGTACACGAGGTACCCCCCTTATATACACGCTACCTACATTCGTCTACCCAAGTATCTAGTTTATTAACCCACACACCCGTAATTGTTATCCGTGTCGCGTTTCGTTCCACACGCTTTCAACGTGAAAGTTGCATCAAAACGACTTAAGCTTGAGAAATAAAGAAACGTACCAATCCAAATGGAGAGTCGTCTAAAGTATGAACGACGTGCGATAATACTGTGTTTGACAACACGGCCCAAAACAGCGCATCACGCCGCACGCGTCGTCATTGACCGTAGAACATACCTGAACTGTATATCATCGAACCCAGACGACAGTGAGCACATTACACGCGTAGAGTTGCATGGCATATTGTAGGGTGGAACGTTCACCATGGCATGTTATGCGGTAGCTAGACAATGGTCTCCCAAAACAATGCCCTGCAAACTATGGTCACGTCATGGTCAGCTTATCAGAAAAGGTGGGTACTTACGACAACAATAATGATCGATTGTGGACATTATTTGCAAAAAAGATGCGCCGCTAATCTTTAGCTAGACTGGATAGCAAGCAGTTGCCCGATCGCTTGGAAGTTGGCACATGTCAGAAAGTAGATCATGATGTCGAAACCTCGAAGTTGACTCTGCTGCTTCACGGGTTCCCACACGTGGACATAAGTTATAGATGCGCGGCGCCAAGATAGCATGGTGATTGTGTAGAATTTCGTGTTCAGGTTACACAACGACTCGGGGCAAAAACGCGCCACTCTAAACTACTGTAGGTAGACAGCTATATAAACTAGATACCTTACATATATGACCTAAACGAGTTTAGCACGAGTACCTTCGCTTACATATTCTAATAATTCCAACAGATTGAAGGATATAAAGTTGATACAAGTCATACCCCTAAGAAGATATCCTTAGGTAACTGATATATATGCTGTCTAAGTTTTTTTTCTTCTTTTTTTTTGAATCCATTTTTGTCCTGTCGAAATGAGCTCAACTTCAAGTGAAGTTACATAAATGTGTCTCTCCCTGTTTCAGAATGACCGTCTCCTTGCGAGTAACATATGATTATTCGTGCATAGCAATGACAGCAGGAGTCTAAGGGACCCCTGTCCCCACCATAATTCCAGATGCTCAAATGCCCTGACGACGGCGTAGTGCTGCCGAAGTCCGGTTCGGTCCGGTTCTTTGGGCATTT
>PVYE01006374.1:22910-44256 GCA_002995055.1 Rhizopogon rudus
GAGTCGTCATAATCCTTGTACCTCGGATATGCTAGTCCACGAGGTCTGGGCAAACAACTTGAATTCCGAGCCCGCCCGCCCGGGACTACCGTTAGGCCACACATTAAACCATCGCTATATTCGATTCATAACTAAGAACACTTACCCATGTTAAAATAAGCCGATCCTGTTCCAAGAATAACCTGTCAAAGCAAGGTTTCTGGAAATGCGTACGGCAGACGGTGGTAGTGTATGTGCGGTCTGAGATGCCCTTTCCAACAAGGCACGACGTGACTAGCCGACCAGGCTTGCGGACGCGAAGGCCCGGAGTGTTACGATCATAGGCATTTTTTGCGCGAGCAATAACTCGCTTATTGAAGTCCCAGATGTGAACGCGGAACCCGTCATAGGCTTCGTGGGTGACTGAGAATCCTTCCAATCTTTCTCCGGGTTCAGGGGTACGAATCACAGGAAGAGCATAGGCCATCTTGCTACCGAATACGCTGATTCGGTGGCTTGGGTGGTGGGGAAAGCAGCACGCATACCTGTGTCCCCAGTCCGACCATGGGACCTCGACAGGCGTCTCTGAGTGTATCGCCTGTTCTGAGAAGATGGCCATATCGATGACTAAAATGACGGGCCATGCGTCAGAGAGAACCTCTAAAACCATGATTTGTGACTCCAGGGAGGGCACGTAGCCAGGCATAAGTTCTGAGCGAGTCGCTGTGTTGTGGAATGATGGAGTAGTATGTATGACGTAGTACGGCAAGGAATGATAGTATCGCATACCCGGGAGGAGGTATGTGATTCGGTGTTGAGGTGAGCCATCAAGTTCTCGTAATGTGTACAAGGATAAAAGGCCATCCTCGCCGACGACGACAATCATTCGTTCGTCAACTAGATGGAAATTTGTCTTACCTCCACCTTTCTCACGTAAAGGATACTGTTTATGCTGAGCCGGGGAGTTTTCAAGAGTAGAGTGGACTTACACTCTTCGCATGTCCTTTCCTCCAATCTATCACTTGTATGAACAAATCTTGTGTCGGATACACGTAGTAGAGAATAACCACACGGCCCCCACAGATTGCAGGCTCATTCACATGATAAACAGCATAATAGCCAGGTGCATCGAAAACATGTCTGCACTCCAAGGAAGCGCATGCCAAGTCGGGATATGGAAGCTGGGACGAAGCCGACCGAAACTCCACCAGAAAGACTCGGTAATCTTGACCGGAATCGACCACAGTGAATGGAGTTTGTGAGGAGAGTGTGATGACAAGATCCTGCAAGGGGTCGACTATTACTGAGTTCAGCAACTGGTGCTGAGTGGATACCGATAAGCTGTTTGTAGACCATGTCCTGGAGAGCTTAGCGTTTGCGTTACAATCCCGAATAAAGAGATTGCCCTGTGCCCACATCCACCAAATCCCACACTTGACGGATTGTACCCCTGACAAAGGTACGCCGTGAACAGTATTCACCACTTCTTCAAATTTGATGGTTTTCGCATGCCAGTAATTAGACCGCCACAGGGACGATAATTTCTTGAGTGAGCACAACTTCGTAGAAGAATCCATCAGGCACAGGGTGGAGGTCTCCATGAAGCCCTGGGCATAAAGCTCAAGCTTGTATTGAACATGGACAGACTTCCGGGCTATATGCCAGACAGTTTTGCAGGTCTAGCATAAACCCGAAGTTAGCATCGGAGAAAACCTGAAACTATAAGAAATAACAAACCGTCGCACAATGGCAAATGTCTGTGGGGCTAAGGAAGAGCACAATGTGACATATCAGCTCAGCAGGAATCGACAGGAACCCGACCGCCATGATTGGTATGGTTGTAACTTAGAAGATCAGGTCTCACTGTGACGTAATTCGTGGCCGCCTGGGTTAAACGTTTAAATATTTAAATTATATAATACTACTGCGAAAAAATTTCGAATCCGAAAGCTTTCAACGCGAAAGAAATGCCTCAGGTGACAAATTTGATCTAGGTCTAGCCCACTGGGGTGTCCACCTCAGTATGTTACGCAGTCACTGCAGTACAACTGCAGAATCATGATTTGCCCGGAAGTGATCATAGTTATCAAAGCTGGGCAAGCAGGGTAATAACCGCACCGAATTCAGCTGGGCACTGACTGTCAACGGATGATGATACATGGTACGTGTCCAACCGGGTTCCTCTTTTGACTTTACGTCCATGATCTTTACATTATTAATGACCATGTCTGTGACTGACTCCCAGGATCAACACTGGTTTCGTGCTCATAGCGAGTTGGACACAGGATGCTGGCAGTGTCTCGGTGCCTCCTGCATTTCATTCCGGGTCCCAAAAACTCGCGCGATGCAGCGGACAGCTTGTCAATGGCGTCATAGCCATCTAATCTGACAACTCGAACGTCAGCCAGCCCCCTTTCGACGCCCGAACTTACCATGTCAGGAAACGACAGACGATACAGTCTTTCTGCCCCGCTATGACCTCTCCAACCAATCACACAGCGCATTCATCTCCTGAATACTACCGCAATTGAGGTGTTTCATCATATTCGAATCAGAGTCAAGAGCGTCCACTGGATGTTATTTCTGACAGATGTGAGTACCAGCCCCTGGGTCCACGCTGTCTCTGAAAAATAAATTCCGAAAAGTCCGTGGTTAATACTTCGGACATACCTCGTTCTATGAAACGGAGGTACCGACGCTTTTCGGCATCGAATGTCCGTCGAATTAGGCTCTAGAGGGATACATACATTGCCTGTTGCCGTGCAGCACCTCATCGCCCGCTCCGTCAATCACTACATGATGAATATGGGGCCAGACCGATATGACTCACACTGGTCGTCAACGGGACCTCCCACACTGCGTGTGCGTTCTAGCAGCAAGGGCATGCGTATAAAATGGGATGAGGATCCAAGCATTCCGATTTCCACAAGTCCTTGTATTCAAACATCGTCTATATAATCACATCTCTTTAACATAACCTCTCTTGTAGCGACATGTTATCCTCCTTGACTCGCTTCACGGTTGCTCTTGCTCTTACATCCTCTATTCTTGGAGCTGTTATCCCGATAACGACACCGACCACGAGCTCTACCGCGACTGCTACTGCTATTGAGACTGTACGGCTGTCTCAAACCAAAGGGCTTACTGGTGCTCTTTTCAAGAATAGCGTTCACGAGAAGATCTATCTCTCCGAAGCATCAGCGGCAACACCTACCACAGAAGGTAATATGTCAAACATGTCGAGCCGCAAGCTTTTATTAACACATATTCTCTCGCACACTAGGTGGACTATCCGCTGTTAGACGGTCTGGGGAGCTTTGGAGAGGAAGGGAACATGAAGAGGTAGACCCATCAGTGGTAACCTCGACTGACCCTGCTCTTCCTCGTCGATCTGGTGAACTGTGGTTGGGAATTGAGCACGAAGAAATAGCCCGAGCTGACCCTCCACTTCCTCGCCGATCTGGCGAGCTCTGGCGCGGACTAGAACATGAGGAGATTTCCACCTCCTATGTTTGAGGTAAGTTCCTGTATGAGTATCACAAACCTCGTTCTGACACGACACGCACAGCTGTACCTCGTCCCTGTCTTAGTATTTATTAATAATTGGCGAGGAGCGCCGCGCTCTTGCTGTGTAGGCGGGCACACTCAGCAAGTGGGCGGCTTCAATGTTCTGAAAGACGACCCTTTTCTTGGCATTGCCAACAACTTTCGTATAATTCCCCTGACTGCCACTCTACACACATAGCCATACTATAGCGGGAGCGCACCTCACAACTAATACCCCACTTTATTTCAACTGTCAGTTATTTTTTTAATTTATTCCGACAGCGCGCGAGTTTGTATCTGTAGTACAAGTTTATATCTATTCGTTTGTCTATCTCCATAAACAAGAATGAAACCATAGGATATGAACTCACCGCAGAAGGGTTTCGTAACCCTCCGTCATAAATACAAACAATTAGGGTCGTGCCTGCTTTATAACTCTCACAATATCCAACATTACACATCCATGGGCTTTGTTTGGCATGCAAGGATAAACCCGTCTACCTAATCCAAGCCTGCTCGTACAATGGGCACGAGGATCAAATTCTGTCAAAAAAAATTCAATGACATGTTACGCTACGTATAAATGCCGAGGAGTTGCATTGAGACTGGTTGGGCGTCACGGAATGCCCCTTGCATCACGACATATTACGCACACCTAAGTGCCATAATTGAGCGTAACATGAACCTGCAAAGGCTTCCGAGGATACTGCGGTCAGGGTCCTCGCTCCGTCTCACCTCCAAAAATAGTCGGGAGGTAAGTGCGTGTTTTTATGGATTGCAAATGCGATTAATCACCATGTAGAAGGCAGTCGAGATGATCGGCGGGACCTGGATAATAAAAGCTCAGAAATGTTTGATAATAGGTATTAACGGTCGAATTACGGTGTATAGCACAGCAATCTCTCTACTGTTCGTGAGCAGGAAATAGAGTAATGCTGCGAAGAGTGCCAACGAGCACAAAATAGCCGCATCGATAAGCAAAGCGCAATGTATGCATCATAGAGCTCTTCGTAGCGCGAATCGCAGAAACACTGCGTTCTCTTATCCAAATGCGACACGCCAGTAAACCTAGACAAAATTAGGACGGGGCCGCGGTATTGTGTGCATGCAATAGTATGCTTACCTGAAAGGCTGAACCCATCAAATTAGTCGCAAGCGTCGATGCAAAGAACACCGTAAGCCACTGTGAAGTGACTGTCGCATGGATGTTTGTAGCATTGCTATTCGCTTGCGAAGCGCTGGAGGACGTCAAAAAAACCAGTCACTTCGAGGCAACGTCAGAGCATACGGCTTCCTGCATGCTTTGCGACCTAACCTGCGCTACGGCACCGCAGCACGCTCGGGGCGATGATAACCCACATAGATTGCCAGGCAACATAACAGTAATAGATCTTTTGACCAGAACGCCTGTCTGTAAGGGTTGTAATCCAGGAAACGAAAGACTGGGCCCGCTAGCGCTCCGTCGCCGACCTTAGTTTGTAAGACGAATATGCTATCTGCGAAATACGCCGTCGACCCGTCTTGGAACGCGTCGCGATACTTCACCAACCCATCTTTGACACGAATGGTATCTATGACCATGTGCTTAGGAGAGTTGAGCAGATGATATCGGATGGAAGAGCCGAGAAGCTAACCGCAGTTATCAACAGCAGGACAGCTGCCAAAGCGATCGGGCGATCCACGTCACGGTCCCGCATGCGACGTTTGTAGGTCGACGTCCATACAGTACCCATAAACATGAGGAGTGAGAAGCCTGAAGAACCCAATAAAGTTGGTTGGCATGGGAGTCGGACTAACGGATGAACCCATCTGCAATACTCGCCGTACAAAATGCTTTCTAGAACTACTGATGCTGCAGTAGCGGTATCCTCCGAAAAAATGCCAGCCACGGGGAAATAGAGATAGTTGTACGAGGGTGTGCCAGCGGACACTGTGTACCTTCGCCAGATATCAGCATCATATGAAACGTAGAAACGGCTCAGCCTGAAATGGCCGCAGCAGCCAAAGAAACTCTGCAGCAATTCCCGGCACGAGGTCCCAATTCAGCATTCATTGGAGTGCTAACTCCAGAGGGGATTGGTGCGGATAACTCCCTTCCATATCATGATGCTGATAAGAAAGATCTGATACTGCGGCCAGATGTAATTTGAAGCTACAGGGAGAAATCACTCGCTTCTCTTGTTATCTCAAGGCAAATGTGCAGAATTGCTAGCCTTACTCTCGTTCCTGTCACAGGAGATTATCTATTGCACATGGCAAGACGCATAGGATGTTGCTTGCTAACTTGACCTCGAGGGTCATAATAGCTTACCATGACTGATGTCTGAGTTAGTAATAGTCTCCCCTAGGCAGACCTTGAGTGACGAAGGAAGACAGTCGTTCCTTAGCTTGGTAAAGTCACCCACTGTGCCAGTGTTGCGGTACATAGGCATCACCCAACGAAGAACTTACGGGGCCTGAGCAGCCTCGTGACTCACCAGCGCGTATGTATATGATCAAGGCAGGAGGACGTGTTGTCCAAAAGTTGTAGTCTGTCTGAAATCGACTCGGGGGAACGGGGGATGTTGGAAGGGGCGTCGGCTACTTCACATGGGCTTAAGCTTGAAAGCTTAAGTTTTTCTTTTCAATTCGAGCCTAGGCGGATTATAATAGAAGTTAAATAACCTGCGTTTTGTATGCGTACCACATCATGATTGTAACATGATTATCGACAGTGAGCAACTGATTGCGCCAGCTCGGGACGTCAATATCATAACAGATACCCAAGGCATCAAGTAGTCCACATAACCCTGCCACAATGATTCCAAATTACAGTTTTGAACCAAGATATAAAAACCATCACGTCTAGTGAAATAGTAGTAACACGAAGCCCATTTTCAAGGCTTGCATACATAAACCGCCGATAAAAAGAAAGGAAAGCAAGCACAGCTCCTGGCGTGGAAAGATAATAAATAATGGCATCACCAGGATAGTTGTGGAGTTGAATTGATCGGCCAGCGGGGTATCATCCTCGTGAAGGTGTGGGTATCGAGAGCCATTACAGAATAAAGGCAACAAATGCCAGGAACCCAGTGCCAATAGTGGGCAATGCGCTGAAAGGGCGGATTGACATGGCACCGGAGGTGGGGTTAAGACCTGCGTTAGCGGCACCTGCAGGAGAGAATGTCGGGGATGCAGCAGCAGCAGTGTTGGCAAGTGAGAGCCTGCCACGCAAAGTGAGCTTAACAAAGGTGAAACGTCAGCATCTCAACTTACGTGGTGCCTGAATGGGTAGTAGTAGTTCCGTTGGTGGAAGCGGTCAAGCAGGACGAGTCGCCGCTACTTGCAACAGTGACCTGGCGACTGTGTTAGAACTCTCTTATTGATGATCGTAAGTTGTTCACTCACAGTTCCACTCCAAGCTTCATTTCCATCAGCATCCTCAAGGGACAAGACAACCTCAGTGCCCGAAGCGAGGGCGACTGTATATGTCGTTGAAAGGCCGGTTTGGTTACCAAGGTCGACGCTACATGCCAAAAACGTAAGATGGATAAACAAGTCAGAGGAGGTTAATAGGAACGCACAGAGCATCACCACAGACGTCATCTGCGGGGACTATAATAAGGTTATACGGAGCGGTGGCCTGTGTCCAGGTGATCTGAGCGTCTGCACACTAATTTCACGCGAGACTAAAGTCAGCACCTCAAAAAGGGCGAATAGAGCGAGATAGAATACCTGAACGAAGCTTGGAGTGTCGATCGTAAAATCAGCAAATGCGCCTTGGATGGCAAGTGCGACAAAGAGCGTGGCCGAAAAGAGTGTGGCGAACATATTTACTTTCAGGGAGGGTAGTTGAACTTCGGTCGGGGTATACACGGTGAGCCAGCAAAGTGAGACGGTAAAAGTTGGGAGGAAGGAGGAAGGACCCTGAAAACAACAAAGATTGGAACCCCGCCTCCACACACTCACGCTTGTCAATTTAAAACAAAGAGTGTCCCTTACAACTTGGACCAGTTGGACCAAGTCTTCAATGACCTCTAATAGATATCTAGTAATTTAAATTTAATGCGAAAGCACGCCAGAGGTAACAGGTGGATTCTGATATTATTAAATTGCGCATTTGAATGGCGAGAAATACATTTGGTAGACTACACCTCTACCGTACTAACCAAAGGGATATACGGAATCATACCTCGATTGATGGGCCTCCAGAGAAAGTAGGATCCAACTTCAGGTATGAGGAATCACTGTAATCAACATATATCACCCGAGAACGACTGACTTGTCGTTCTGTTCATCAAATCATGCTGCACGATCTCTACTATCGGTTCCACGTTGCAGTTCGCATCCCATACACCTCGCGCTCGAAAGAAGTCGGGCTGTTGGGTAGGAGGGTTGCCACCCACATGGAAGTGTACTTGCAGTATGATGAGGCAGAATAGGATGCCCTAAAGTCTTATGAACAAGCTTGAATCTTAACTAGGATCAAACAAACTCACCACAATAGGAGTAGTGATGTCCGTCGCGGCGTGCTTGCCATTGGACCTGGTCAAGAATACTGCAAGGAGTGCAGTGACACTTGTAGTATATAAAGCGCCGCTTTCGACAATGACGATGAAAACGGGTAAAAACGCAACAGCAAGGCCGTCTGGTCGGCGAGTGCGATAGACGCGCCAGGCAATCAAAGCTGTCATGTTCTAGTTACCATGATCGTGCAGGAGAACTGCAGAATAGACGTACTAGTGCAGGTAACACTGATAAGGATGGTTAGAATATAGAATGTGGTAATATACCCAGGAGCAATAGTGTAATAAGTGGACACTGAGCCGGCCTGAGACAGAGACCAGACAACATAGTACCCAATCGCTGCCACATGATAAGACGATGGTCGAATAATATTGAAGATGCTCACCCGCGTTGGTTAACAGCACAACACAACCAGGAACGCTAACTAAGAGGCTTTTGTTATTTAACACATAACATCGCCAAATCTACCGCCATCAGGGGAAAACAATGTATCAGAAGGAGAAACTCACAAGGATACCATCAGCGAGAACAGGCTGCGTGATGAAAAGTGCGGTTTTTGCGAGTTCCAAAGGCGAAGCAAGGTTAGAATAATATGCGGCTGCGCCAATTTTATGCACATCGAATACAAAAGCCTCTGATGCTCGAACGAAATCAATGATAAGATGCTGCAAATTAAGATACATCGTGTTGACTTTGTTGAGTTTTCTCGCATGAGTTTGCATGACTACTGTAACACTTACAGCCGTTGCAATGCAGAGCAGCAGGGTCGCCACTGGGATAATGACTTGCTGCTGAATTCTGCTTTTCTTCAGTAGGATGAACAACGTCAACCAATACAGAGTGAAGAATACGCCTGTTTTGAGAGAATGAGATGAACATTAAGTATAAACACTTCAACAATCGGTAACGCACCATAAAATAATGTCTCTAGAAACAAAGCTAACAGTGAAGCTTCGTCCAAAGTCACACCCATTATACTATGGGCAATATCACCAGACCTGCTGGACCATATTCATCTCTATATATTCAGCTCGAAACGCGGGCGACTCGGTGATCAAGTAGATCCGAACCGACATGAGTTCCACAGACACACTGAGACCAACCGCTGCGCTGCACCGTGAACGTTCCATGTTTTGAATGACCGGTCATGACCGACAAGTGACTAACCGTGTTACATAGTGTACAACGTTGCTTAGCGCACCGGCAACAAGTGTTGGCCTCCACCACCGTTATTTCACGTTCTATCATCATTGAGTCAACGTCACGGAGGTAGATGAATGTTTCGCCCTGTAAAGCCGCACTGTGGTGCTAGTGGTATCCGCAAGTGATAGTGCATACAAAGTAGTAAGAGATCGCAACACTGTGCAGCCATCAAATGATGGACGAACGTTACTTACAATTTACAGAAATTAACTTGACTTCCTTGGACACTGGTATCATTTGCAACGGGCCTTGCATCCTCTCCTGAGCTAAGTTATGGAATCAGAAAATTTGAACCATGGACACAGTGCGGTGATGGAGCTCGGGGTGCGATACCATCTCTATCCGGTGTCATGGGTTCTGAAAAATAAATAAAAACCGTAACTAACCAATTTTCCCAACATCGCTAGCTCGCGTTCCAAGACCTTAGTCAAAACTTACTCAAAAGTCAATATACCCACGCCAAAACTCGCGTGCGCGAACACACACAAATCTTCGTGCACGCGATTCAGACATCCATCAATGATATCCGGATAATCAAGAATAAGTACCATGCTACAAGAAATGTCACTTTCAAAGCTTACTCCTGACCTTATCGCTAACTTCCGCCAACTTCCGCCTCTTGGTCATCCTGTCAAATGAATGAATGAGTCAATATCTCTCACGAACCAAGGACCACAAAATCACACATACCCGGAATGTTCAATTACGCTCGGCTCCATGCCAATGCCCACCTGGGCAGCACCCGTGCGCTCCTCAAGAGGCACATAGTCTCGTGTGGACGGGCCGACGTAGATTTGTCGAGGGCGCCATATCTTGACGCCAGATGGAGAGAGCATCATCTGTACAGTCAACATTCAGTGATCCTGGGGGACGAGCAAAACAAGGACAAGTCGCACCTGCCGCCAATGTGCGACCCAGCCCACGACTCTAGGCACAACAAAGAGGACTGGGAAGAAGTCCATCGGGAAGCCTACAATTTCGGTATATCATGTCACAGTTTTTCCGTCTTTAGTACCACGTTAGCTTACCCATTGCACGGTAGATCAGCCCGCTGATAAATGAGATTTGGTCAGTTAATGGAGATGATTAAATGGAAATGACGGGGATTCACCTCCAGAAATCAACATTTGGCGCCAACTTCCTCGATACAAAGTATTCATCCTTCAATGCTGCATCATGCAGCGCCATAGCAGTGTCCAGCAATGGATCACGGCCCGTCCTTAACCCAAGGATCAATCCCTCAACCTCATTACATTACAACCACATAGATCACTTACACAGCAAAAACCTCATCAGCCACTTTGCGAATGATGAACGATCGTGGATCAGACTGCAAATGGTCATCAATGATCACGGAAAGGAAACAGAGAGTTGAGAATGAATAAACTACGCACAGTCTTGTATACTCTGTGTCCGAATCCACTCAGCACCTTCTCGCGCTTTTTGACTGCTTCTAGAAAAGCTGGAACGTTCTTGGGACTTTGGAAAGACGTGAGGAGACATTGAAACTAGTTGTGGAAGACACTGACCTGCCGATAGACAAGAGCATCCGGATAACAGCTTCGTTCGCGCCTCCATGAAGTGGACCGCTAAAAGTTAAGTTGTCAGCGCCAGAGCACAAAGCAACGCACTCATGTCAAGCGCAAGTAAACAAAATGAATGAATGAGGCAACTCCATCAACACAATCCAGCATATGTGCATGTCTCAAGGTTGATTCCACACCACAAAAGGCATAGTACAGAGTGTTAGAATATAGGATGCTAAACAATGAACACTTACTATAGTGACGCACATCCTGCCGCGACGGCACTGAACGGATCAGGTAACGACGACCCAGTCTGAAGAACAGTGGTCGAACTTGCGTTCATCTCATGGTCTGCATGGAGAATAAAGAGGATATCAAGCGCCTTCACGAGAACTGGATGCGGCCTGTATGACTGAGGCCCTGATAGTTGATCCGTGGGTGAGAGGTGGTCCAGCTGGTAGAGGAACCTTGAACAGGACGAGTTGAGAAACGATGCAGCACTGTGCAAATGGATACTTACGATTCTGTATAGCTCATTCCGGTCGGTGGAACGACAAAGTCGCGGCCCTGGCGGATACGGTATGCCATGCTGCACGTACGATTGCGGTCAGAATAGGTAATGGACAAAGGAGCAGCAGCGGACGGATACGCACGCAGCCAATGTAGTAGCCTTGCCAATCATCCTGAATATTTGCCTGTCCATATTCTGGAGTGCAGCAGCATCACCCTTGGCAGCTTTCGTGAACAAATCCTGGCCTACAATCACAGAGTCAGATAGAAAAGAGCAAATACCCAAGGGCTGCCAACTCACCCTGCAGACTCGGGTTTGCCTCGCCGTAGTAGCTTCCCAGGTACGAGAACGCACTTGTAAGCATTGCCATTGGGTGAGCATCGTATCTAAAGGCACGGAAGAATCCTTCGGCGTCGGAATGTATCGGTCCATGCAGGAGGACCTCACTGGTGAAGTGGGACAATTGGGATCCACTGGGAAGCGCGCCGTAGATGAGAAGGTAGGAAACCTCAAGGAAACTGGAGCGGGCTGCGAGTTGTTCGATTGGATAGCCTCTGTGATATGTTTCTGGATGAGTGGTAACGGTCACATAAACGCGCACATACCTGTACCGCAATACACCATTGTCACCGTCAATATACGTGATGCTACTCTCAATCACGGCCGTGTTGAGGAAACCTTTGTCGGCGACACGCAAACCACGTTCTGTCTCATCTTCGGGTCTATCATTGGGACCGGGAGGAGCATGAATGCCCTTGAAGAACGTTGCAGGAATGGAGTTGTGGGTAATTCTAGGTGGTGTCAGTAGACGTGGCAATCCTGATGAAGAGGGACGCACTGGACGGTGTACTCCTTGCCGGTGCGATTGTCTTTAACACTGAGGGAGTCGTCTCGCTTGAGTTCAGGAGTGGGGAGTGGTTTACCCATGGATGGATGGGTAATCGGAGTAAGTACTAGTGCAAGTTGCTGGGATACGAGCAGTACTCCTGGGTTTTTATTCGCATTCCGCCTTAAGTTACTGCCCCGCCCAGGTTGCTCGGCACATCTACCGGGACACCTATTTGGCGCCCAGCCAGTTTCACAGGACATGCAATGTTCAACCGACGAGGGCGGCCCGGGACCGAGGAATTTTCACGTGCAAGCTTGTCAAATTAGCGGCTAGCCGTTACGCTCAAAGCGCCCATTGCCAATTGGTCCAATTGCAAACTTGCAAGTACTCCTTCAAGTTCATCATGTTTCAATCGAAAAGTCTGCTACTAACAACGTGATGGCTGAGGTATTGTACTGGCCGCCTCATAGGAGCATTCAAGGTATGCCACCGGTCTCAGGTATCCGTGTCTTAGTTCCGAACATTCGACCCCTATCATCACTTTCTTTCCACTATGTCAACCACAGCTTACCCCGCATTTTACACCCTCAACCAGTCCGAGCTTGAATCATTCACAATGCTGGATCAGGCTGTCAATGCTTATCCTTCAGTCGACGAAGCATGGCACGATGATCTGATGGCCTCACTTCTTTTCGACCAATTCATCACTCTGACTGCACAGTACAATGACTTGCCATCTTTACCAGCTCTAAATATACCGTCTAGTATCCAGCAAATTATCGCTGAACCATCCACTCCGACTCGCCAGCTCACCGAGCCAGTGCGATCGAAGCATACTATTCATCCCCGTGTGCTCCATGCCTGCGATTACTGTCGCCACAGAAAGACCAAGGTAAGGAGCTATCATCACACATTATTACGCTTTCTGACCATGGAGTATAGTGTTCCGGGGATCAGCCAGTGTGTCTGAGTTGCAAAAAGAAAGGCCGGACATGCACCTGGACTCCCATAAAACGCACTAAGAACCGCCGCAGGCAGCACTACATCACGGGACAAGGGGACGTCCCCGGATATACCAATACCATGCTTACTGATATGCATGGTGGTGTTACTTTAACGTCTGCCGTGCACGGCACTCACGTAGTGAGCGCACATTCCATTGAGCTTGTCGCCAATCAGATCCCGACTGTTGACGATGGCCGGAGTGGCTTCGGTGTATCCGACCTCAGTCAGATGTGGATCCCGCCCTCTTCATCCTCCTATTCTCCATCGTTTAGTAACGGACAGTCTCACGCACTTTCTCTCCACACCCACCAAAGACTGCCAGTGCACAATCGTTGCCGTTCACCCATCGCCGCTTCCTTTTCGTCAATGGCAGCAGAGCAGTATGGACACCCAGCATATGCATCCCACTCCCACGTCGTTCCAGCTTAACTCATGTTTTTGACACTGTTTTTCCTGTTTTCTTGCCGCATTGTGATTCAGATGCTATCATTTTATTACCTCACATATTCTGTGATTTGGACGCCATCATATTATGCTACTAGATGGACGCACTACGATACGGACACTGTTTACCTTTATCAACTAGACGACGCTTCTGCGATTCGGACTAATATACATATGCACTTGTAGATTGCGATACGCTTGTACACCATTATACCTGACGCTGCAAATTAGATGTCAAGTATTCCCTCACAGATGAATGATTCAAGACGTTTGACGGAATGTCAGTAAAATAGTAGTCCGTCACGCGCAGCCCGACTTAGCAGCCCTTGGTGCTTGTCGTTTTGGCTGAAACTTGTCCGTACGAACAGAGAACCCAGAGGTCAGCGGATCTCGTCATGAATTCATGTATACTTCCTGTTGAATTGATCTGTAACGCGATTGCCTGACAAAAAATACAATATGCACGTGGTATCTGCTGCTTTTGCCTAACCCATGCCCCGCTCCAGATCCTTTACTCGGTGGCAGCGGACTTCTTCTCTCGTGAAAGCCAACCTAGTATCGTGAGCTCAGTATCTAGCACGGTAGAAAAGTGAGGGAAAGGCTCACCTCTCATTTTCTGGTCGTGGGCCTTTTGCCGCTCGCGATCCATCGCTTTCTGGCGTGCAATCTCTGCGTCAGCCATAGGTGCTTCTAAATCGATCGATGGCGCGTATTCGTCAGTCAGCAGGATATTTTGCAAGGGAATCCCAAACACGACCAACCGTTAGGAGCAACCTTCTTAATCTCATTGAGAACCGTCTCCGCTTTCTCGAAGTATCCGAGCTCGCCAAGAGCCTTTGCTTTTCGGAAAAGGGCTTTGGTATTGGCAGGGTTTTTGCTAAGAGCCTGCAAAAATGAACAGGGGAAAGTTGTTTTTCGGAGGTTGACGAACCTTATCGGCGGTGTCCACTGCTCGCTTCCAGTTTTCTTGTTTGATATGGCAGGCGGACATGTTTGCGTATACTTTCTCGAGTATCATATCTGCCTATCAAAAAGAACGCCGATCACATTTCTATTTGATGCACTATTCTTGGAATCGTACCTCCGTCAACTCTTCCTTTGCACCAGCGGCTTGGTCTACTGCTGATGTCGATGACTGAGGGGACGGCATACCCATTCCAAGCGATTTGAGGGCGTTTCTGCAGGATTATGGTTTGTATAGCACGAACGCGATCTGATACAATGCGAACGCACTTATCGATGCCAATGAGATACATAAGCGTCTTCAAAAGGACGGCTACATCAGACATCATCCGTACATCACACAAATACTTCGTCATGTTCTCACCTCATGATAAGACCGCAATGCTGTACGAGATAGCGGGATCACCAAAACGACATGTGCCAAGCATGCGCGACTCACCACTCTTGACATCTCCCGCTTTGAACGCAGCATCACCGATATCTTTCTTCCCGCGCGCAGTGGCCATCTTTGACTCCACCGTGGACAATTCTTCTGGCGTGAGCATCTTGGCGTTTACATCACGAAGAGAATCCTGTACGACACCAGGTGATGAAACCGATTCGATCATCTCCGAGGCTTGACTAGAAGCGACAGCTGCCATTGCTATCGGTCAATTAATGATGGGATAAGAAAGAAACTACAAGAATATAGTAAGACGTAAAGAATACCGTTGAAGAAATCGATGAGTGAGTCGCGCACGACCAGGGGCTTATTTGTCGATGTTTGGTTCCGTTCCCGTCTATTCTCAGCGTTTCGAGCTGGACGGCGTTCGCGACATCCCCCGCACTTCAGCTCTACTGCATTCTCTTGCGAATTGGACATTAAAATAATAAAACCGATAGAGACGTGATGGCGATTATTGGCACCATCGCTGGCTTTTCGTTATTCGGTCTGGCGTCGCGGTTTGGGCAGCTCGCGATACAGAAGAGAAATCTCATGGACAGTGCGTGCCTTCCGTCGTGCAGGCTAGTATTTTCTTCATTCTGACGTTGTTAATAGACCTTGGTGGTCACGCACTAGCCATGGGCGCTTTTGGCTTTGCTGGCTATTGGGTACATCAATGGGATGAACGTGCTGCAGTCATGCTCGCACGGAAACGCGCGGAGATTACTGAGCGGAGAGAAAGGAAGTTGGCGCATGCTGATGTCGCATGACCTAGACTTGTGGCACAGATGCCTTTGAGGTGGAAAGCGCTTAGGTTGGTCTGACGACTCTTGTTCCTGTAATGTTGGCCTAAATTTCGTTTTTATAGGGAGTAATTTCTCGGTGACTGGTCCTGGCCAGGCATAAGATTTTTCAGAATGATTCCCCGACCCTACCGCAGGTCGTATACTCTATGTATACTCTACAGTACCAGTGCTCGTAACCGTACTTCCAGCAACCCGCTTCTCATTGCAAGGGAGCCTGCCATGGGTTCTAAAGGACTGCAACCTGTTGGTGCACTCGGAATCAGAAGTCTCCAAGCTTGAAAAACCCTTCAGCCGCTAAGGTGGCGAGCCATGAGTTCAGTAAGCGCCTCTAGAGCGCGACATTAATCACAGTCTTTGTGTCTTATTTTCAGTGGTACATCTCCAACCGAGTTGAGAAGCCGGCGCCAGGCCCAGACTCGCACACCTATCCCCTTTGAGTTCGCAAAGGGTGTTCAATGTGGGTATCATTTCATTCAGCGAGGAACTCAGCGGAAGAGAGGTGTTGAACCGTGCGTTATAAGCACAAGTAAGCACGGGATCATATGACGTTGAAGGATGAATCGACGATATGCTATAGGTATCGTACGACCTGGTTCAGCAGAACATGACGCGCAGGTTCAGCACGAAGCTGCAGTGCAGGAAGTGGCACGTCTTCGAAATGCTGATAATGATGTTCGACCTACTGAAGGATGAGAAGCCACCTCCTCAGACACTTCAATAAGGAGTCTAAGCCTAAGTCAAGAGACCCACTTACTATGTTGTCTACAACCCAACCTCCCTACCTTTCATTACAGAATGTTAAATAACACATCATGCTTTTTCGTGAATTACACTTGGTCTACAGTATTGTGCACCGACTTCATCTCATACCTGTTGGAATAAATCAGTGAATTCTCCTGTAATGCTCGAGGACAACAGCCTTGATGAAGATGACCTACACCATGGCAGACCTCTGCTTGAAGTAGCACTACCGACTTGTCGGGCCGGCACGTGTTCATCCGCTACCAATGTCACGCCATTGTGACAGCTGTTGTAACGCCTTTCCTCATCGTCGTTCACGTCGGCTGGCCTGCTTTTCACTGTCAATTACTGTTTATTGATAGCCGGTCGAAGGAATTGGGCGCTCGCGTAAACCGTCTGATAACACTCCCTTGGAGGAGAGCCCCATCATTTCCACGAATTTACTCTTGCTAGGTCTCCTGATCATGGATGAGCTAGTGCATCATTGTCTCCGAGAGCTTTCGTTCGATAGTGATCTGGGTACGTGGGCACTTTATTGATTGATCTTATCATCGTGTTCTCCATCCTTAGCGCTTATCTTCTGGAGTACTGATCGTGAAGAGGATCGTTCGAATCCCCATCATGACAACTCTTGAATATATCCAAATTCTTCGATTTTCGCGATCCCCGGTCTGACTTGTTTATATTTGCTGTTCTTGCAGGTTGTAATGTTTCGCGCTTGCGAGATTTCATCGTTGGATTCTACAGCCACGGTATCGCCCGCCCGCAGGTCGTCGACGATGCCTTTTGCGCATTTGTCTGGTCCATAGTCGTCGAGCAACCCACTGTCCGCGTTGGTACTGTACCTGCGGACATATCCTCTGAAGTGTACATCGCTCCTCAGACTAGCGCAAAGCGTAAGGCAGCAGCGAAGGGCGAGGTACATGTCGAAGAGGCACCACCATCACTCATTCTCGTTGAGAATGCGCGCGCGAGATCACTAGAAGACTTGAAGGCAGAATACGGTGAAGATATCAGAATTGCTGTTGACCCGGAGACATCTTTCGCTGCCATCACAGGGTCTCATATCAGAGTATGTGGCAATCACCATCCAGCTTGCCCTGAGCTAATCATCATGCAGTCCTCGAAACTCAGTCCAATGGTTTATAGTGCCTTACAGCTCATCACACGAGGGCGCGAAGAGGGTATTACAACTGTCGAGCTCGGACGTAAGACGAAATACGATCAGAAAACGTGCTTTTATGTCATCAAACAATTGCTGGAGCTTGGCTTAATGTATGCTGAAGTCTTCCTCTCTATATATGAGGTTCGTATTGACATAAGGCCAGTATCAAAGCACGACGAGGAGGTGTTGGTAATCACTCCTGCATCCATAAGTACTTTGTGGAGCGGAGTGCGTTCTGGCAACAGATCCAAGAAGAAGAAGCCAAAGACGACGAGCCGATCATTATTGGAGAGAGTCGTCCACAGGATGGAACCCCAATCGAAGACGGGACCCCCGCAGCAGAACCTTTGAAACTCGACTTTGAGCCCATGGATTCCAGACACATGTCTAGTCTCCAACTGATTAAAAACCGAATCGTCAAGCTGCTGAAGGCGTCGCAGAACAATATCCATGGTTCAAATAATTTAATAGTTACCATCGTATGTCATTCTCAGTTATAGGCCGGAACTTTTCTGAATTCGTGCAGGGCTTCACGAACCCGACCAAGACAGACCGTCGCTTCTTTCAAACCCGTATGCGAGAGCTGATTGCGCAAGGGGTGATAGAACGTGTCCTGGTTCCCAGCGCCAAAGTTAAAGACCGGTATATCAAGTGCATACGACTTGTCACTCCGGACAATCAACTACCAGAGGGTGGTGTCATTCTTGCCCCTCAGGAAGGTGATGAGGATGAAAAGGAAATTATATTTGATGATGCTTCTGGTACGAGACATGATTCCCCTGTTGACTGCTCTAACAAGCTTCTCAGTTGGTCATACGGAGGTCAGGGCAAACCGTACGATCCAAAAACAAGTGTCAGATGTACTCGAAGACGCAGGTTCTATTGGCAGAACTCTCCATGTGGGTCTCCACAAAGCGTACCAGGATAATGTTTTGACTATTCATAGGAAATCTGCGGTGCTCTCGGCAATTTCGATAAACGCACTATCGAGCTTCTGTTGACGCGAGCATCCAAGAATAGACCTCCCGCGCACCTTAGCGACCTTGGGACAGCCGACTTCATGGAGTCATTTGGGCGGGAAAGGCGACATCGATACTATACTCTCGCAGCATACAAAACGGTCATGGCCAGTGAAAACCTTGAAGATACGACGACGTCAGACGCTGATGTCGATCTCTCAAAAGTCGGAGATTTCTCTGTTTTCAACGAGGCCATGTTTTACGATGATGACGAAAAGCTCCACCACTATGAAGACACGTTCAAGGACAAGGAGGGTGCGAAACCAAAGAAAGGCGCCAAGAAGCGCAAAAGAGAAGACCTAGGAGATGAGGATGCGGTTGAAGATGTGCCAGAACCCGCCCCAAAGGCCAAAAGGGGTCGCCCGAGGAAAAAGCCTCGCGTCGAGGACAATGATGATGTTCCTGCTCCTCCGAAAAAGCTTGGAGGCGCACAGAAGCATACTCGTGTCGAGGAGGGTGATGATGCTCCTACTCCGAAAAAGCGTGGACGCGCACAGAAACAGCCTCGTGTCGAGGAGGGTGATGATGCTCCCACCCCCCCGAAAAAGCGTGATCGACCTCAAAAACAGCTGATTTCTGAGGAGGCCACTGGGACAGCGACGACGTCCACGGTTCCAAAAAGGCGGGGTCGTCCACCCAAACGGAAGCTCGATGCTGAACGAGCCGGCCCCACTGATGTCGAGGCTCCGACGGTTGAATCCACGGTTGTCGATACTATTCTTCCCCCACCAGTCCTGCCGGTGTCTTCACCAGAGACCAGTGGGCACCCTCCGGAGAGCCAAGCCATGACAGGTGTAACTACTGACCAGCAAGAAACAGCGCCGGTCATACCCCATGCCGCCCTCGAGCCCCTGACTTCAAATTCGAAGGAAGCAGGTCGTTCTCTTCGGAAATCATCTGCATCTGACTTGACCTCATTGGCAGTATCTGAGGATGTCGAGGTTGATCGACATCATACCTTTCAAACCGGAGCAGACCCTCATGTGCAAGCCGCGGTACCAATTCCTTCCAATGTCGCCGCGGTTACTTCTCTCGTCGGCGAACTAGTGGAGTCCGGCAGTGGGCTCGTGGACGCCCATGTAGAGGAAGCGACCCGCCGGCTTACCTGCCAGACACGTAGCGCAGCATCTGTAACTGAGGTAGAAGGCCTACGGGGCGAAGGCTCTACTGATCACTTGGATGAATCAGAGGTGGCTGACATCCCACAACAAGCTGTGGATGGCGCCAGAACCAATGGTTTACTTAGCACAGAAAGCCACTCTTCTGCACAAGAGCTCATGATTATCGATCCTACTTTGTTGGAGTCATCCGTTGTAAGTTAATATCATGTATACCTCGCTTCACATGTTCAATCTGACAGTTGGTGGAGCCGAACGTGACGTCTACAGTGCTGGGAGAGAAACGGAAGGTGTCCCCACCATCAGCCACACCTTCCCAGACCAAGCGCGCAAGAACATCTACGCCAGGCGACAAGAAAATAAATAAGAACATATCTCATTTACGCCGCGAGAACGAAATACTCCGGGTGATCCAAGACCTTGGCGGCATTGCAAACCTGCACACAAAAGACTTTTTTGATGCGCACATTGCTTTGTTGAAAGATTTGGCTCAGCGTGGGGAACCTGCGAGTGCGCCGTCAGGAACTCGTCTCGATAAGAGAACCGCAGATGCTACTGTGAGGAACATGGAAAGTCGCGGTCACATCAAAGTCCTCAAAACTACTATTTTCTCTGCCACGGGAAGCGCTCGGCCCGCCTGCCTCCTGTATCTCCCAGACACGCCTCAAGAGAAAATCAATGGGTTTTTGCATCACCTGAGTCACAGCACCCCAGCACCAAATGTTCTGCCAATCAAGACATTCGAGGAACCTGTGGTTTTCGGAGCTTCGAAAGGTGCTTCACAACGGACCCTACCGCCGCAACCAGAGGGACCAGGGAAAGATGACCATGAACATGCAACTGATGTCGTCCACCTCAATGATGCTGACGCAAAGGCACGGAAGGTGCGAACGAAGCAGAAACGTACGAAGCAGAAACGAGACGAGGCCAAGCAGCGTGCGAAGAAAAATCTCGAAGCCAAGGCAAAGCTACAATGCAAGGCTAAAGAAGCAAAGGTCCAGAGGGAAAACGACTGGGAAACCTTACTCCAGCGCGTGCATCCTGAACCTCTCAAGGGCACGATTGGCATCCGGATTCGAGCTGTTCGCAATCGCTTCATGCAAGCCAGCTCAATCAGAGATGTGGATCGATGGCAAGGTGAAATAGAAAGTGCCGTTCAGGAGGCTCAGCTTGCATCAGACAAGGTTCTCGCGAGACCGCAAGCATTTGCTCTTCCACGCTCCACAACGTTACCACATGTTGCAACCAATACTCCCGAGAAATCGGTGCACTCCCTTATCGCTCAGCAAGGACCACCCATTCCCTCGCAGAAAATCGGCAGGTCAAGAGGAAAGACCAAGCCCAAGGGAGACCCTCGAGAAGGTTAGCGCTGTCTTTTTATTGTTTTGGTACGCATCCAGAGACAATAACCCGTCACAGAGCAATCGCAGAGTCAGGCACCTCAGCAGAGGCGCGCCAGATTCCATTGGACTCGAGAATATGATGAGCTCGCCCGTGATGCATCTGCCATAGTTCGCGCTCGATGTCGCAATGGAGCCAAGATGGACCTTTCCGCTTTCGA